>VVHJ01030238.1:4964-16999 GCA_015107715.1 Tylochromis polylepis
TGTGTTCAAGAGAAAGAGAACAAGAGAGAAAGCAAAGCTGAGGGAGAAAGAATATTTGTGTGTGTGCCAGCAATTATTCAGCAATTGTTCATGCTGACGTGTGTGTATATCTGATGTGTGTGTGCCTTTTCATGCCTGTGTGTACCAATACCCACATGTGATTGTGTTTATGTTCTCCCCTGAGTCCTTTGGGCCCTCACAGCAGAGAAATTCAATTTCAGTTGTCACTCACCAATCAGCCTGCCTAATTCCTGTCTGGACTTGAGCATGGTGTGTTTGTGTGCATGTGTGTCTTAGAGTGTGCAGTGTAGAGTGAGTGAGTTCTTTTTTTACCTGCTTATTCTACTATGTTTTGTCTAAGCATAATGTAATTTGTAATGTGATGCCTTGTGTGTTTCCATAATGACCTCTTTTAATATGTGTGTAAATTATTAAAATACTTCTGCTACAACATTAAGCCATAAACCAGATGCGATTTTGCAACACTGAGAATTGCATTTCAACTTTGGCCATACAAAACCATTGTCCAATTTTGCTCAGTGTGTATGTTAAAACAGCAGAATTTGTTTTTATAGTGCAGTTGAAACTCCTGAGTTGAAGCATTTCTGTGTAACTTTGTGCAGAAGCTTTATTCTTTAACCACACCGAAGCGATAAATAGCCTATGAATAACTATAAAACTGTCAGAGGTCTGCAGTTTTTTTCAGCATTCATACACACACACACACACACACACACACACACACACACACACACACACACGTTATAAGCTCTTATGCTGATAAAATTTTACTGGCTGTGAGTGCAGTGGGCTTTTATTGTTTTTAAGTCCTGATTGGCTGCCAATCAGTGGGGTCATAAAATAAAACCGTATTCTTGTGGTACTTCTCAGATCAGTGTCACAAAAGGCTTTAAAACAACAGTTGGAAAATCTATAAAAATGGCCATCATTAATTAGCAATGTGGTTATAGCTACATAAATAGTTTGAGACAAAAGAATACAACAGGGAATAAAAGAGGCCAAAACAATTCTAGCTTATGAGTATCTCATAAAACTAAGGGAACAGACAAACAAACACAGCAATGACGACAGGTCAGGGTCATCAGCTTTGATTGTCATTGTCTGGGCTGACGTGACTCCTAGTAATCGCTTAATTTTGCTGTAAACTCAGCCAATTTACTTTAACCCCCTGTAACCCACCAAGATCCCAGCCAGGCACTCCACATTTCTCCATAAAGGCCTGTGACTGAAAGTTTCTGATACTGTCTTATGGAAAAAAAAGCATTTTTGTACATACTATATTTTAACATACTTGAATATCAATACTTGGCAATAAATCAGGAGTAGAAAAAAAACGGGCCCGTGTCAATAAGATATTTTGCAGTAATTTATGTTTTTACCTCCTAGTCACCACAAATGCTCTGGGTGGTATTCATCTGAATTAATTATTACACTGCTTACCTCTACTATCACCATGCACTGTGCAGAGTGTAAATGTTGATTTACTCTTTTGGAAGCTGTAAAACGTCGTGAAAGGATTTAAATATATGTCAATGAAGCTCATTTCTGATTGATGATGGTGATACTAAGGTGAGTTGTTCAGGATATCATGAATTTTCGGTAAGTGCTGCTGTTTTTTGCTGGAGTTGACCACTGTTAATAGGTGTTACATAAAATTTCTTTGAAGTGGATCTAATATTGTCAGACTTGGGAAATTAGTGAATAAAGTCTCATATGAAGTGATATAATCAAATGTTGATGCACATTTTCCTGTTTAGGAGCCCTGACTTCAGTTGAGGAGATGGCACTTAAAGTGAGGAGCAAAAGGATGGGATGGAGATTAGGGAGTAGGCAAAAAGAGCAGGAGAATTGGTCATATATACAGAGCTGTGAAAAAGTATTTGCTCCTAATTTTACATTTACATGTTTTAGATAATCAAGCAAATTTTAGTATTAGACCAAGGTAACCCAAAAACATAAAGACCGTCAATCAGACCTACCTGGCCCTGTGTGAAAAAGTAATTGACACTTAAACATAATAACTGGTTCTGTCACCTTTAGCAGCTAGAACTGTAATCAACTTTTGCAGAACTGTTTTAATCTGTAGTTTTCAACCATGAATGACCTATTTAAGGTCATGCCAAAGCATCTCAGTTGGATTTAAATCCAGATTTTGATTAAGCTGCTCCAAAACCTTCATTTTATTTTTGGCATTTTTCTGTTTTTTGAGCCATTCAGAGGTGGCCTTGCTCGTGTGTCTCAGGTCATCATCCTGCTGAAAAACCCAAGTACGATTGAGCTTCATGTACTGATGACCAAATACTCTCCTTCAGGATTTCCTGATAAGAGAGCAGAATTTATGGTTCCATCAGTTACGGCAAGTTGTCCAGATCCTGAAGCAACAAAGCAACCCCAGATCAACATACAACCACCACCATGTTTGACTCTGGGTAGATGTACTTTTTATTAAATGCTATTTTACCTTACGCTAGATGTAACTGGACTCAAACCTTTCAAAAACTTCAGTTTTTGTCTTGTCAGGCCACAGAAAAAAAATCAAGATTTTTTTTGGCAAATATGAGATGACACTTTGTTTTCTTTTTGATCAGCAGTGGTTTTCACCTTGGATGCTATTTTTGCCCAGTCTCTTTCTCATTGTTGAATCAGGAACACTGGCCATAACTGAGGAAAGTGGGGCATGTAGTTCTTAAAATGCTGTTTTGGGCTGTTTGTGGCCTTCTGGATGAGTTGCTCTTGGAGTCATTTTGGTAGGGTGGCCACTGCTGGAAGGGTTCTTCACTATTCCAAGTTTTCTCCATTTGTGAATAGTGCCTCTCACCATGGTTCGTTTAGTCTTAGAAATGGCTTTGTAATGCTTTCCAGACTGATAGATGTCAGTGACTCTAGATTGCAGCATAGTGCATTGGTATCCAACTTCACTTTGTCAGACAGGTTCTATTTAAATGATTACTTGATTCAGCAGGTCTGACAGTAATCAGGCCTGGTTGTGACTAGTGGAAATAAACTCAGCTTTCCACAAAATGTGGTTAATCACAGTTAATTAACAATTTAACAAAGGAGGCAGTTACTTTTTCATTAAGGACTATATAGGTTTGAATAGCTTTGTTTTCGTCAAAAACTGCAATTTATTTTTTACTCAGTTTAAACTTGTCAAATACAAAAATTTGTTTTGACAAATGCAAAAAAACTAAAAAAAAAAATCAGGAACAGAACTAATATTTTTTGTGTTCTTGGAGTTTGAAATAAATATTTGTGAAATTAAAACTAACCAATAATTAACAGTTTTCAATAGTCTTAATATCAGATAAACCAATGTTTTTGGAATTCTCAGGAATCTGGAAAGTTCTGATACAATTCTGTTGGGGTGCAGAGGGTTAAATATTAAATGTAACATTAACTGAACTTCCTGTCACATTTAATGTGACTTACAACAGTATCAAGGGGCACATTCCATGCTTATACAATCATGATATACAACAAACATGAAGGAACAAAAGGTGCAAGGTGTCACGGGTGTGTTTTATTGAACGGACCCAAATGCAGACACAAGTGGGAGGAACAGAATCTTAAACAAAAGGCGAGCCCTTTATTGAGGCTGATAACAAGAGTGCAAAAAACAAAACAACTAGAACGGTGGCGAAAAACTAAACTGAAACCTAAACTGGGAAGACTAGAAATGACTGAAAACTATGAACACGATTTTGAACTGGAGCATGAGAGGAACTATGAAAACAAAAAAACATGAACTAGAAACATGAACATGCCCAGAACAAAAATCGTGAAAAACCTTGGAACCTAGACGAGACGGGCTGAGTGGTAACACAAATGACCTGACAGTGAACAAAAGAAGACAGAGGACTTAAATACACACAGGAGGTGATCAGGGGAAGTGGAAACACATGGGGAAACAGCTGACTAGAATGAACATAATGACTCCACGGGGGAAGTGAAACTAAACACAATGAACAAAGAAACACAAGACCCTTTCAAAATAAACCAGGAAACATGGATACAAGAAACAAAACACAAAAACCAAGGAGACAGTTGATAAATAATGGCTAACCTAAACTCAACTAGACCCTAAAAGAAGAATAACACAAGAACTTATAGTCACAAACCTTACATAAGAAGTTCAAAAATACAGAATAAACTCAAAACTGGGTCAGAGACCCAGCCCGTGACACAAGGTCTGGAAGGACATAGTTATAGTTTGGAGCTAGAAGGTTTATATGTATATAGCTTCTTGTTACAGTACTGTACATTCATTAACCTCAAATATATTACTTTGACATACCTGCCACTACCATTGCACTCTATTAGCATTCTTCCTTCCCTGTTGCTTGCTCACGTCACACACCCTTGAGTTTTCTGCTCAGTATTTTGTCTGCATTCCATCTTTTCTTTGTATGTGAATACTCACTACAAAACTAAGTTGAGATTTTTAGCCTTAATGTCACCCTTTCATGAATGTGTGCTGTATACTGTTTCGGTGTGAATTCCAGAGTAAAGATCTGAGCAAGCATCTTCACTGACTTGAGATTTTTTTTCATTTTCAAGATATGTTTACTAGCTGTTTACTAGATGCTCACATCTCCACAATGAGTTATTGAGATGTAAGACAGTTTCAAATGATCTGATGTACAGTAAGCATTGGATCCTTTAAATGTTTATGCAACACAGGATCACCTGTAACACTTACAAATTAAGATATGTGTATGTACTTATCTTGGCATGACTCCAACCCAAGGTTAAAATAGCAACAAATAATTTTGTTGATATCAAATTATAATAAATTCCCTTGAATTTTATTGTAAATTTTGCTTAACATAAGCATTGTAAATAAAATGTTTTCTGTTGAAAATGTATTTTGTTCATGTATAGTAATACACAGAGTTTTAGATTTCTCAATCCAAATAATAATAAAATTCATAACTTGATGCTTTCAAATTTTATTTATCTACTTGTGTATATTAATTTTATGTCTTCATTTTTTATTTAAAAAATCTTTATTATTGGCAAATTTAATCAAAAATGTTTACTTAATCTAAAAGGAAAATGAGGCTTACCTCATTGAAAATGCGATACCAGTGCTAATATGTAAATAAAGATGTGTTGCTCTGTGCCAAATTAGATTAAAGGGATGAGAAAGAGTGGAAAGCATTGTCTGTCTGAAGCTTTTAGACAGTGCTGTTTAGCAGAATGTTTGTCATTTCCTTCAGGCAAACAGGGCAATAGGTACATGATCTCAATTAGTGGATGGATTGCTCTTTGCTGTCACAGCTGCATTGCAGTTCATGTTGATCAGATGTGTGCGTGTGGGTGTGTGTCTGTGTTTCATACTAGGGTTGATATTGAAGGCTTAATTTCTTTACCAAAGGAAAAAAAACTAATCTGAGTGATTAGTGTGGTAAAGAGAGAGGAGAGATGAAAACAAAGGGAGGTTTGAGTGAGAGAGGCAAGGAGAGGAGATGGTGAATGATGTATTGAAGAAGACAGGAAAAGGAAGGAGAGGGAGTGTGTGAGGAAGTATGTGTTCGTGTGGTTTAAATATCATCTCATCATCCATTCTCAGCGTCTTTCTCCTATTGGCAGTCTCTGGGGTCCTTTGGGACTTGGAGAGGTGTGTATTTCACTATCTCATGAAATGGAAGGGAGTGGATGATGGGCTGACAAAGGCAAATGTGTGAAGCTTGATGTGTGGCTGCTGGGTGTTGAAGTGTAGCATATATATGGATTTTGACATTTTGACAAAATCATGATCCTTCAACTTGAGTTAAATTTTTTGGAAAGAGGATGAATTCACCAGGAGACAGATCTGGTAAGTGCTCCAGCTGATGAGTGAAGAATGTTTATATGACAAAAAACCTCTTGTATTTTTAATGATCTCTGAGGTAGCTCAAGATGGTATGCTGGCATGCACCACAGTTAATATCGTTTACACTGAACGTTTTCCCTCGAGTCTAGCCTCACCCTAGGAGACCACTTCATGATGCACAACCCAGCAAATGGTGAAAAATATAATGAGCACTCTCCTGGTCTCACTCCTTACCTGAGGCACTGCCTTTAGCTTTATAAACTGTGGACTACAAGAGAAAACTGCTTACAACTATTTGAGTGTAACTTCCACACAAAAAGTCAACTTAGTAGGAACCAGAAGTTGCTTCTTTTCTGCAACCACAATGCACAGAGAGATCTAAAAATAGCAGCAAGGTAGGAACCTGTCTGGACATGCCCAAACAGTTGACCATGTATGGTAAATTTAAATCACGTAAGGCTTTAGGTTTTTATGACCCTACTGTGTGTAGGAGGTTAGGGTGAACTCCCATGAGCCCCAGACTGGGGCTGGCTCTTCACACCTGCACTGTGCAGTTTAGTGCTCGCACACATACAGACACACATTTTTCTCACTTTGTCAGTAACAGTGCTGACCTCAGGTAATGGAAGAGTCTAGCATGAAATACCTTGTCTTCTGGTGTCACAAACACCCCCACACACAAACAAAGAATAGAGTTAATGTGACGTATCAATCAGACTGCTGACATATCTGATGTTAATCTCTTGAATGGCCAGTAAACACACAAACTCACATACTGTGCACATTCTTACATGAACAAAATATAAGCAGGGTTTGGTATTTTTCCCATTTGAAGTACATTTTGTGTCAATAAAAATTACTGTAAAAAAGTGATTAGTGTGGTAAAGAGAGAAGTAAACAAATTATGTTTTTTTTTTGTTGTTGTTCCTTTTCTTTTTTTGCTCAAAGTAGACCTTTTGGAAGATGACTAACGTAAGCTTGATTACTCTCACAGATAACCTACTTAGAAGCGATGGATACTGTACATTTTTCTGTTATTTCTAGCCATTTAATAAACAAAATGGTTGAAATGTCCAACTTAAGGTACAACACAATGTTGCAAAACTCTCTTTGATTTTGTGATGCCTCAGCAGGCCAATGTCACCTGATGCAATATACAAAAACTTGCCAGATCCTAATCTGATCCAGTATTCCCAGGGCACAACAGATCAAGACCAGTCCACCATGGCCTGATCCCTGCAACCTATATGACCTCAGTGATTACCTAAAGCCTGGCACCATCCTGGGTCCAGGCATTATGTAAATACCACTTCATTTGCAGTAATCGGGGGACCTGCACAATATTAGACAGGTGGTTTTAATATTCCAAAATTGCACTGACAAATGAAGCTTATAATACAAGTGATGAGATTCCATGAGCACTGTGAACACAGAATACTGAAGCTCATCAAGCTCATCAAAGCACTGTCACCACACAGTTTGACAGACAATTTTCTGAGAAAACCACTCCGACAATGCACCAGTGAGAGGGGGAGGGGGAAAAAAGGAGAATCTCCTTGATTACCCCTTAAATCTCTGTCTGGACAGAACAAAGACATCTTTTTATAGAGTCAGCAACATTTTAAGTTTAAACTTGGAGAGAGACAAGAAATGTAACATTGAATCACTGTGATGTGTATTTTTATGCATAGACCCAAGGGTATTTTTGCCTGTGTAAGACAACCATGGAGTTTCTGCGTGTTTACGTAACATATAAATGTGAAGCAGTCAGCAGTTTAATCCTGGCATTTCCAGTAGCAATATTCAAGATAATAATTTAAAAAAAAAAAAAAAACAAATATGCAGACCTAATCACAGGAGACCTCTTGGTTTTCTGTCCAGCTCTGTAAGCTCAGTATGTGAGTGCTTGAACAAAGAAACTGGATTGTTCAATTTAGTGTGTAAGTGTGTGAAAGCAAATTACCCATCAGTCAGCAGTTTCAGCCTTGTTATCTTAGCTGGCATTCAACCAAAGATATAAACAATGATAAATAATGCACACACACTCATCTTAATGGACTTTGTTTGCGCGCGCGCGTGTGTGTGTGTATGTGTGTTAGATGGAGATACTCTAAAATGGCACATTTGTTTGTGTGTGTGTGTGTGTTTATCGTCAGGGAAATAGAGGTTTGCTTTTAGCGTTTATGCTGACATGCTAGGTTGTTTGCTTAGATGTTTGTACTTTTGTTATCACATGGAAAGTTGAAAAATAAACTAGAATCCCAGCATTTATTGTGAACATTTTTACTACTCATGTTTACAAAACATGAGTGGACATACTTTGGATCTTGTGCTGTCTAGTGGCCTGACTCTCTGTGTCACTGAAATCTGCAACATTAATTTCTCTGACCACATGCCTGTGATATTCGAGTTCCCTCTTTCATGTCAGTCTGTTATCCTGATGTGCCCAAATACCGATCTTGAATGTTTACCACAGAGACAGCTGACCGTTTTGTTTGTTCTTACAAAAGTTGTAATCATCCTTTAGTTTTTAATAGGTCCACCCACTTGACCACTGACAAGCCTACTTTCTCTGTTTAATTCAGCCTGCTTGGAAATCCTTGATTCTACTGCTCCTGTCACAAGCAGGAGTCTAAAACCTAAAACCCAGCCTTGGTCGAATAATGATACTAGAGAACTCAGGCTACGTCCACACGTACACGGGTATTTTTGTGAAATGAGATTTTCTGTTTTCATTTAAAAAAAAAAAAAAATTCCATCCACACGTGCAGTTTTGAAAAAATGTCTCCGTCCACGTGTAAATGCAAAAAACGAAGTCAAACGCTCTCAAGAAAATGCCAAAGCAACAGGTGGCAACATAATCCTAATTGTGTAGAAATGTTGGCCAATCAGAAGTCTAGACATCGGGGGGAAAAATAAACAAAGATGGCACATGTAGCATCAAAAGCAATGTGTGAAAACTTATTGACATTTTTTATTAATAGGATCGCAGATATCAGATCTCATATTATCCCTCCTGCTACCGACCCATCTGTTCACACGACAACTTCGGTTGCTTTTGACCACTTTGAGCCCGTGTCTTTTTCATTACTGAATGAAGTAGTCAACAACTTGAAACCCACAATATGTACTCTGGATATTGTTACATCTCGTTTACTGAAAGGTGTTTTTGACACTGTGGGTATGAGTTTTCTTTCTATTCTCAATAGCAGTCTTCAGTCTGGGTGTCCTTTATGACTTTAAACATGCTGTGGTGGAACCTATTCTTGAAAAGCAAAACCTGGATCAAACAGTTTTATCCAACTACAGACCAATTTCTAAATTGCCTTTTCTTTCTAAAGTCCTGGAGAAAGTTTTTTTTTTTAGATAAAAATGGCATTAGTGAAGTATTTCAGTCTGGTTTTAAAGCACACCACAGCACTGAAACTGCTTTTTTAAACATTTTGAATGACCTTTTAACTTTTACTGACTTGGGGGATTCTGACATTTTAATACTATTAGACCTCAGTGCTGCCTTTGATACCGTAGATCATAGGATTCTTATCTCTTGGCTTGAACACTGTGTTGGAATCAAAGGGACTGCATTAGAATGGTTCAAATCTTACCTGTCCAAATGAGTTTTTCTGTCAGATTGGAGGATACATCGTCCTCACAAACCTCACTTTCTTGTGGGGTCCCCCAGGGGTCCATTCTTGGCCCAGCCCCTTTTTCAATTTATATGCTCCCTATGGGCTCAATTTAAAAAAACAAAACAAACCAAAAAAAAAACCAAAACATGGCATCTCATTCCATTGTTATACAGACGACTCACAGATTTACCTGCCACTGAAACTTAAATCTGTGAGTCCTCTGAAGGTTTTACTAGATTGTTTGGAGGATGTTAAGGCATGGATGGCTTTAAACTTTCTTAATTTAAATGAACAGAAAACAGAGGTCACTGTGTTTAGGCCCTGTGACCACTACGACTTTGGGCCTTTTAGAAAGTTATAAAAAACCCTTTGCGAGGAACTTAGATTAGTGTCAAAAATCACTCCTAACATTTGATAAACAGATCAATGCTGTAATCAAAATCAGTTTCTTTTCTCTCTGGCTACTTGCAAAAGTGAAGCCATTACTCTGTTTCAGAGACTTTGAGAGAGCCATTCATGCCTTCGTTTCATCTCGCCTCGACTTTTGTAATAGTCTTTATTCAGGTGTCAGTCTGTCATCAGTTAGCCGACTGCAGCTGGTCCAAAACGCTGAAGCACAGTTACTAACTGGCACACGCAAGCGAGACCACATATCCTAACTTACTAACTAACTAACTGGCTGCCAGTTAGTTAGTTTTCAAATTGATTTTAAGATTTTATTGTTCGTTTTTAAGGCATTACACGGGCTAGCACCCTCACACCTTTCTGATCTTTTGAACGGCTACACTCCTGCAAGATTATTGAGGTCTGCAGATCAAATGCTCCTAGCTGTCCCAAGGTCCAGATCAAAGCATAGAGGATATTGGGCCTTTGCTGTGACTGCTCCTAAATTGTGGAACAAACTGCCCCCTTCATATCAGGACCTCCCCAACATTAAACACTTTCAAAACCCGCTTGAAACCCCACTTTTATTCCTTAGCTTTTGAAACAGAATGAGTTTGTGATTCTGATTTTGTCATGTCTTCCTATGTTTTTATCTCTTTTGATTATTTTAAATCTACAGCACTGTGGTCACCAGTTGTTATTTTAAAGGCTTAAATTTGACTTTGACTTTTGACTTTGACAAAAGTCAAACTTTTTCACATGTAAATTTTTCCTGACCTTCATTATTGTGAGATAAAAGAGTGTTTTTAAATTACGCATTGCAAGGAGGCAGCAGTCAAATATAAAAGGAGAAAAATGGCTGAGAACATTTTAAACTGAATCTTTTTCTTGCACATTGTGCTGATAATGATTGCAGAAAATGCATTGACATGCCTGGGGATGTTGTATTGGTCTGCAAACTGAAGTTCTGTAGATACTCTAACACCACTCACTTTCAAACAGGCACTCACTGTGGCTGTGGCACTGCTGTTCTACAGCTGTAACTCTGATTCTACTCCCAGATTTAAAATTCCCATCTGAGTAAAAGCAGAGAAGTTAAAAAACAAACAAATAAAAAAAAAACCCAAACTTTCAAACATTTGAAATACATATCATGTTTTGCAATGCCTTCTGAATAGGAAAAATATCTTAAACTTGATAAAAGCTGAAAAAATATATAGATAGACAGACAGATCTCTACTTTTAATGAAAATAATAGTTATTTCAAGGAAACAGAGGACCATATGAGAGAAACTTAAGAAGACTTAGCTCAACCGTCATATGTCTTATTTAGCTATTAGTAGAATATATACAGATGTGCTATAACCAGTATGATCTTGTAGTAAAAGCTATCATGAATTGGTGTCAGATGTATTCCACATAGACTGAACAGATGCATTCTGTGTTCCATTGTGCATTAAATGATTTCTAGAGGAAATGAAACTTTGAAAATCCCCAAGGGGAAATTGAATCATTGCAGCAGCAAATGAGACAGAGCAAAGGAAAAATAGGGTTATAAATAAGAATAGAGCCAATTACAAGATATCAAGTATAAGAAAGCAGATAAATACAGTGTGTCAGCATATTCAGCTCATTCAGGTCTAATAATTCTGTATAAATTATGGTGTTACCAAAAATCTCCTACCATGAAACAAAAATCTCTCTCTCTCTTTCTCTCATAATATATATATCTTTACTCATCCATCATGGCAGCACAGGAACAAGCTCTGAGCACAAGATCCATAGAGGCTGGGGTCTGTCATACTAGGCAAGACCCCAGGTGCAGGCTGTGTAAAGATGCCCCTGAGACAATCCAGCACATAACAGCAGGGTGCAAGATGCTAGCAGGCAGGGCATACATGGAACGCCATAACCAAGTGGCCGGCATAGTATACAGGAACATCTGTGCCGAGTATGGCCTGGATGTCCAGAGGTCAAAATCAGAGACATCCCCTAGGGTGGTGCAGAATGACCAGGCTAAGATCCTGTGGGACTTCCAGATACAGACGGACAAAATAGTGATGGCTAACCAACCGGATATAGTGGTGGTGGACAAGCAGAGGAAGATGGCCGTAGTGATCGACGTAGCGATACCGAATGACAGCAACATCAGGAAGAAGGAACACGAGAAGCTGCAGAAGTACCAA
>VVHJ01030239.1:11813-23313 GCA_015107715.1 Tylochromis polylepis
ATAAAAAATTACCCCCCCCCCCCCCCCACCCCGACTAAAAGAAATACAGACTAATTCTTGTTTGCATCACCAAATGCTGTGTTTGCTCTTTTTTCAGATCCACACAATCTTAAAAAGCAAAGTGCTTTTTCTTCTATGCACTTACCTCCTCGCATCCAATACAATACCACAAAATACTCTCTGTCTGTCAAATGAACTAAATGCACCCTCTAAAGATGTGAATGTGCATTAAAACACACGGAGACATGAATACATATGTATCCTGTACCCTTCAACTTTTTCATCTGCAGTAGAAAAAGACAGGAAGAGACAGAGCGGCAGACAACCAGACAGACATATATAGCTAGAGGACATTTTGCTCATAATAACAAGCTCTGAGTACTTCTAACTGCACAGAAAATAAAATTCTAGATACACAAATGCAGCCACAAGAAAAAAAAGGGGGGTGAGAGGTGCAAACAATTGCACCTGAATGTTGAGATACATTTGTCTTGATTTTACAGTTTCCAAAGTGACTATTGTGGTTATCTCTCCTCAAACTAGGTTCCAGCTGATCATTGTGAGGTGTTGAGGGATTAGGAGTGTCCAGGAGTGTCAAACTCTTTTTACATCATTAGCCACATCCAGCCCACTTTGATCTTAAGTGCCTGTCACTCGGAAGAAGTTATGGCTCAGTTTTTCTACATGATAAAGAAATGAAAGAAATCTGTCGGCACGACTCTTCAGGCTTAACTTTTAAGAAATAAACTTCCTGCCAACCCACTGTTAAAAAAAAAAAAAATGTTTATTTAGTACTTAATTACTTTGATGTTGTAGGAATTGCTTGATTGTAAAAATTCGTCTAGTGGGTCGAACTGAACTTTTCCCGCAGATTCTGGCCCCCGGGCCTTATATTTGACACCCATGGTTTAGACAGATATTCATCTCAGGTATTTGTGGAAATTAAAGACAGTTAACTATGTTTTGTGTTTTTGAGGAATGTGTCACTGACATCTTTACAAGGTTATAGTTGTGTGATTGCTGCTTTGAACTTATTTTACTGATTCATCGTTCCATTTGTCCACAACTGGAATAGCGCTATCAGTCTAAGAGTGTAAGGTTGCGTCCAGTTTGTGGTACAATACTGCATCACAATACTGTCGTTTTAGTGAAAATTAAAGCAATGAAAACAACAATATTACACTGATATAATTCTTCTTATGTCTGTCACATCATCCTCAAGCCGGATTTTGTGTTGCCTCCCGCCCACATTCTGAGTTTATCTCAAAACATTTCCTCTTTTGATGTACTCGCCCATCAATGAAGTTAGCGCTGGAGTGACAGAGACTGGAAGAGAGACTCTGACATGTACACTAACAATCTTCGCCACTTGTAAGTCAACTGCTTACACTCATGTGTGGCCATACAGATCTTTGTGAACACTTGTGGGAGAGCAACAGTGTGACAACTCTTTGGGTTAATTACAGCGTCACCTGCAATACTCGTGCATGCATGTGCTAACGTAGCTTGCAGACGAGGAGAGATACATGTGTATCCGCACTGTGTGTGTGCTTTCAGATGTTTGACATAGTGTGTGCTCACGTGTGCATGTGTTAATGTCAACAGAGAGTGCAGTGGGAGAGGCTCATTGTCTTTGAAGACGCCAGAAAGAGATGAAAGGGCTCTCTCTCACTGATGCTTCTCTTCCCTGTTATCCCACTCAACATTTCTCTCCCTCCGTAATCCAATGACGTGCCTAGATCTCTCCCCTTCCCCTCCCTTATCCACACATATTGTTGTATTTACATGCATAGGCCATAGCACCCTCTTCTTTAAAGGAAAATGGATTTTGTGGAAGTGAGTCCTGAAGCACTTTTGCCATGTTGATTGCCCCAAGGGGTTGGCGAATGGATGGATCTTTCCTAAAAGCAGGCATAAAAAAGGGGGAAAGAAGCCTTCCTTTATACACATAAAGACACACAGAGAGACATAAGTTAATATTTTTGTTCTCCATCTACATCCCTATATCCACAAGCATCCCAACAACTGCCGAACAACCCTCAAAAAATAGATTTTTTTTTTTACTGGTTTGCTTCCCCCACATGAAAAGGTACAACACATTCTCTCCCTGTACTTGTCACATACTGGTAAGGACTCTTTCCTCTAACATTTTAACACACCGAGTACCTGTTTAGTGTGATTATACAACATGCAGTATACTGGTCCAGAATACCATTTTTTGTGGCTGATAATGAATAACAACTGACAAAAAGTACACATAAGGAAGTAGGTGGTGTGACAGATGCAATAAATCACAGAACTTCTAACACGAACACATCAGTCCCACCCGGGACTTGTGCTTTTACACTCCTCTTTTTCTGCTGCTGTTTTGTTTGGGCACCAAAAAGACTAGGCACTAAAAACTACTTGGTTAGGTTTAAAAAATGTAAGCTGTTCTGAACTCACATATGGTGCTTTTTTAGCTTTTTTCAGTTCAACAAAGCCCTTTACACACACAGTCACACATTAATGACTGCCATGCAAAGTGCTCGCCTGCTCTCAGGAGCAATGTGAAATTCAGTATTTTGCCCATTTGAGTAACAAGTTTCCCCACCATTTCCTCCAGTGATGCATTCAGAGACACTGGCAGAGTTTACTTGCTGTGTGCTATTAGCTTCTGTTTTTTAAATGTTTAGGGATCTATTGAAATCAATTAAACTATCCTGCATGGAGAAAAAAATAATGCTACCAAAGGGATACCCAGTGCTTTAAAACGTAACACTTAAGTTTCCTGAGAAAGTGTCAGTATGGGACAAAGTGGAAGTGAAATCAGCCTGGTATGGTTCATTGTGAAGAAAATAAGATTTAATTTTTAAAAAAATAGGAAGAAAAATAGAGATGTAGAGAGACATTTCAAGCAAACGCCACTTTACATCTGTACAGGATACAGGATTGAACTACAATAGTACAACATGGTGCAATGGCAATAGAAACTTCTTTTCTGGGCAGAGGTCTATACTGGGAGAGATGTTGAAAAATTCAGGTGAATTGTTCAAAGTGGGTATTTTTTGGTCTTGTTTTGTATTTAGGTGTGTCCAGCATGAATGTGAAATGAATTTCAAAGGTGAGACAGATTATATAAATCTGTGAGTTCAGCCTAGTAGGTCAAACCTAGTAGGTCGAATTAAGATGCATCTTCATATGTTACAATGTCAACAAATAATGTTCAACAATATGAGGGAAAGAAATGGAAAAAAGATCAGATCGTGTCACTCCAACAGCACAGAAAATTCCACCACATACACTCAATGTGTTGGATGGTTAGTAGGTAGCGCTATTGTCTTTACAGTGTGCACATTACCTTTTTTTTTAGGGTGAATTAACACAAACTGCACAGCCTGAATTGAAGTTCATTTGCTCTGTGTCTGAACAAACACTTAGACAAACTCACAGTTACTGCATCACTTAATTTACTGTTACCTTGCATTTAGCTCAATGCACTGGGGTCTGCCAACAACTCCCCACTACCTGCTTTCTCCTAGTACAAATGAGACAGTGCTAGCTGTTCAATTACTGTGTTAGTATAGAAGCAATGGCACAAGGGTGGAACAGTAAAGGGCTGAGGATGGCCCCCCTCTTGTCAATCTATGCCCGACTCCAAGCTCAGTGTCCTATATTCATCAGGAGCAACCTGAATGTCAGAGAGGAGAAGAGATTAGTACAGTGTCAGCCTTGACGGAGGTTAATGCAGGAGCAGGCAAACCATTTGCAACCCAAAAGTACATTAATTACTGTCAGAATCTGTGTGTGCCGGTTACAGCAGTGACTATTTCACCAGCTTCACTTTTTTTGTGTGTTTGTCGTTGGTTCACGGATTGAAATCTCGTTTTAATAGGGATCATATTTTGCTCTCCTTGTTCTATTTTTCCCTTTCCCTTCCTCTTTGAATAAGCATTCACTGTACTATTAGAAAGGGCAGGGCATTTTATTTTAGTTTTTCATTAGTTTTTTGAGTAGACACACTGGAAGCCTCAGCCAAAACACACCCACTGCTGCACACTCGCTCTGCAAGGCAAAAATATTCTTTAATGTGAGCTCTGAATGTGAGAAACGTTTCCAGTCAGAGTCTGTTTTACTTTTATTCAGATTTACCCACCCAGCAGTGTAAAAGAATCATGTCTCTAGACTAAGGTCAGTAAATCAGTTTTCCTTATGCAAGGATCAGTTTGGCAGGGGCACAGACAAACTGGCCTTTCAAAACTCACAATTCAGTTGATTGTAATTGTTGAAAGTTTCTCCAAACTGTATTTTTAACTGGTGATTAGTGGAAGACAGTGCCACAACTGCTCAATCAGCATGCAAGGCTAAAAGGATTCAGTAATTTGCATATGAATATCTCGCATCTCTTCCATTCACCATATTTTCCCTAGGTAGCTAGTTCATCTCTCAATGAACAACCATACTCACTCTTTCCTAGGGTGTGAAAGCATTTCACAAACCATCTTAACTCAATATAAATGGGCAACTAGAGGTAAGAGCAAAGTGCTGTGCAACATGAGGCCTTTACCAATTTAGCAAAATAATGCTGTGCACTAATACAGGGCAGACTTTCAATACTACCTCAATACTGCATTCTGAAACTGATGCTTTGCATGAATAAAAATTTGAATACCTAATATCCGTTAAGAATAGGATTTAGAAAGTTAATTTTAGTCACAATTTAGGGAAAATAAGCAAAAAAATCTTATGGTTAAAGACACACATGGCTAAAATTGATGGAAAACGACCCTGGAAGCTTTTTTTCCCCCTATTTTACAACGATGAATAAGAAGATTTCTATTTTTTCTTTTAAATGTCACGATTCAAGAATGTTGATTTCATTTTGAAGGACAACCAAGCAAATGACACAAAGCCTGAGAAAAAAAGAGGTTGTGGGAGGCCAGAAGAGTCTGCAGCTAAAGCTAAAATACCTTATTTTACTTGTCACAGTTGCACAGTCGTGCCAGGAACACATCACTATGGTAAATTATGTGAAACGCACAGGTAGCATAGTGCTGTAGGTTTTCTAACAGTACATCGCATTTACAATGGTAAAGGGTCTTAGCCACTAAAGGATGTTTTATATTAATATTTTGCATTGCATATAAAATAAACTCACTGTAGATGAGGTTCTATGTCGATCCAAGAGGTCCAAACCTCTTCAAGGTCATTTAAAAGAGGAATTGAAGGATGACAATAGATGACTTACACTCTGTCGAAGATATATTTATTTCATCTGCTGCTACTATTCAAAAGCAAACAATAAATTGCAACTACATACTATGTAGCATGTTATCGATAGCCAATCAAGTGCAGGAGTGAACTGCAGCTCACAAAAGCCCTGGTGGTCCAATACACATTCTTAACATAGCACCTGTAGCAGTGCAAAGATCGGTAGTAAAGCAATTTGTACCTGGCTGCATGCTGACATTGTCTGTCTTGTTTTATTCAGCACAGGATCTCTGCAACTGATCCAGCTGCGACACAGCTGAGTCACGTCTCACTGTTGTGAAATAAAAGGCGGAAGATGGAGGAATCCTCCCACTGAAAGGTTTGCATAGTCAACAACTAAGGGAGAAAAAGCTCAACAAGGTCGAAACTGCCAATAAGTCCCTGTTGTGAGCCAGTCTGATGAGAAAAACAACACTGCTAACTGACCACAGATGTGCCCACACCCAGTTGGAGTTTCTAACAGAGAAAATTGCACAATAACCTCTTCTAACTTCCCTTTGTCTTGTTTACCTACAAACTCTAGCTGTGGGACTCCAGGTTATCTTGACATGGTCCATCCTACATGCAGCAGGTAATTGGTTAAGCTATTGTGGCATCTAGAATAAGCATCTCAGGTCTACAATCAGCAGTTTAGTTCATATATCCATTGTGATTTTCTGGCATTACCATCAGTCAGCCTAAGCCAGGCGCATTTTCACAGAAAGTCTCTTCTCATTTCAATTAGGGGTGTCAAAGTGGTTTAATCTGGAATCAGATATGGCAATATTTGAGAGCTGCACGCAGTTGTAATTAAGGCTCAGTGGGAGCTGTGGCCCCAGAGAGAAGCAAAGGCTCTGAGGTCAGACTACAATCACTGCCTTCACATGTGGCCTGCCTGCCTTCCTCAATACCACAAAGAAATCTGAACTTCAAGCCAGGTGACTTTATTATCAGCAGCCTAATTGGGAAAACATGCTTTTCATTGGCTGGGTAATGACTGTGAATAGTTTTATAGCTTGTCAAACAACAGGCTATTTTCAATTACCTGCAGACCCAAGTGTTCGAATGCCGTGAAATTGAGCAGTGGAGTTTTTTTTTTTTAGTTTTTTTTTTTTTTATAAGGCTGTTGATGTGCTTAAATCTCTCCATTTGGAAAATGGCCCCCAAACACTGATGACTCTAAAATCACTACTGAAATTGTGAAACCTGACATAATAACAAGATCAGATATGTTTCCGTCAGCTTGGTTTTGTGCACATTTTCAATTTGAGGAAACGAGGAAAAGGCTGAATCAGTGTCTGATAAATAATAATGAAAAAAAGATGAAATACTGTAAAAAGGGTTTCTATTTAGGTGACAGAAAAGCGAGCATAACAAAAAACACTGGATGCAGGAAAGGCTTTTAGAAACACATTTCAGTACTTCTGCTCAATTTTAACAAAGCATTGCTTACTTCCACTCCAACAGAAAGCCATAAAAATAAGGTATAAAAAGAAAAGGGTAGTCTCAGTAAATTTTCCAATCTAACCACGTTTTTGAATGTGTCACTCTAATGGTGAATAAATAAATGTGCTTTTTATTTAGCAACACTTCTATATACTTAGATATTTCAACTTCTCCTTTAGCTTGTTTTGAAGACTGTCAATGTGAAAATACAAACACTAGGGGTCTAAAACAAAATGCTTAAAGTTACAGAATGACACTGGAGACTGGGGCCAGTCTGTCCTCACAAACAGGTCCCACCTGAATTCATTGTTTTTTCCTTTTTGCCTGCCAGCACACAACTTAAAATGGATTTAGAGTTCTCAAGTGTCCCCTCTCCCTCACTCTCGTTCTCTTGTTTAGTTGTTTTCCCCCCCGTATGACACGCTTTAACTCCACTTTATCTATGTCTCTTTTGTTTCTTCTGTGTAACATTGTGCAGCTTTTCTCTTTTTTTAAGCTAAGCTCAGCTATTCCTCTTCATTCCAGCTCTACGGTCCTTTTCACTGTCCTCACTTCATCAACCCTCAACTCTCTCATTTTTCACTTTGCCCTGGTCTCTTCAACCACTTCACTTTCACCCTTACACACCCACTGTTCCTTCTATTCCCATGTCACCCTGTTTACATCCTCCAGAGGCTGAATTCTCTGTTAATAGCATAGAAATATATAAGGAGAGAAAAGGAGACAGAGAAATAAAGAAAATTAAAGGAAAAAATAGAAAGAGGGGATGAAAAAGAAAGCTTGCACCACAGGACTCCAATTCTGAGGGAAAAACAATGATGCCTGTTGCAGGGAAGGCAGCCATCCACAGTCTACATACCACAGATCCCACTATTACTAAAAGCTGAGCTTCATCCCACACCCTCAACCCCTAAAGGCAGTCTGTACCATAGCACTCCTATTTTAATGAAAGTGTGGGTTTAACAATGTGCACAATGGGGTTTAAAATCAAGGCATTTCCTCTGGACACTGTGATTCACTAACAGCAAAAGCTTGCGTTGCCCTTACTTAAAATTCAAGCTACAAGTTTAGATTTGTCTGTTTTTCTGTTGCATAATACTCACAAAAAGCATTAAGAGAATGAATGTGAAGCATTTACGCATCAACACTCTTCAAGAGGAAAAGATGCTTAATATTCTAAACTAAGAACTCATTGGCACCAGCGCTTTGTATTATTATTACTAATTGTTTTTTGGGTTTGTTTTTTGTACACTTTTGTGTGTTTACCTCATTTTCCCTTCCTTTTACTTAACTAGGCTTCTCTCACAAAGACTGTATTACTTCTTAGATTTAGCAATGGAGAAGCCATTTAAAGAGTAAAGAGTGGGTGAGAGAGCGGAGTAAAGAAGACACAAATATAAGAGAGTGTCTCGAGGTCAGCTCAGCTGGGTACCAGACTCATTCAGTCACTTGGACACAGATAAACAATCTGAGAACCTGTATTGCTTTCCTTAAAATTAATTCCTTTCCTTTTCTCAAACAACAACAGAAAAAATGCAAATGAGCAGCTGCCATGGAGCTTGAATGTGAGGGGCAAAAACAGGGCAGAGGGTTCATTATTCTTCCACTTAGTGTCATAAGGGATGGGTGGCTGGAAGAGAGCAATGATAAATCTGGGGGAAAAGGGTATATCAGAGAGGAAAGAAAAAAACAAAAAAACAGGACCAGCTGAGATTGCAAGCACTGAATTGCAAAGCTACAGGCATTACTGAGTGGCATATATATCATAAGATGGTGAGAAAATGATCTTGTGAACAGTCAAAATCTGTGAGTGTAATACACAGCAGGCTTGCATCGGTGCGTGTACGTGTATCTGCATGAATGCCTTAAATCAGATGTGTGCTGCTGGCAACTTGTATTTTTTACTGAAACCATTGGCCACAAAACAATTTAAACTCTACTGCCATTAATCATGTGCCATGGATAATTGTGAAAGTGTTATTAATAAATTTCATGATGACTGCATCTGGTGACTTCTGCTGATTGTCTGTCTGCTGCTGTCATAAGTGCTCATTGCTTGTGTGGTGGATCATAAATTTGATTAGTTTTGGAGTTGTGCATCTCTGTTCCTTATATTCCATGTCATGCCTTTATTATTGTTTTATTTGTTGTTTTGACTGTGTTTTTGAATAGAATATGCAGTGGGAATGTAGAGGGAGATAAGTAGTGAAAGTTTTGCCTGGGTTGATTGTGCGTTGATCCTTTGGTAATGCTTCAGGGCTCCAGTAGGTGGGTTCGCGTGTCTCCTTCTTCACTCAATACAGACGAGTGAGCGCGAGAACTGCGTGTCGGTGCCATTCTTTCACCTCTCCTCACTATTTCCCCTGTTTAAGGTAACTGCCATGCACAAAACTGTATAAACGTGGCAGCATGTGTTACTGTTGATTATTAGTTATTATCATTGTTCATTGTAACGAAAGATGTGAATTGCGGACTGTTTTTGCTGAGAAGTTCCAGTTAAACTCCGTTGTTGTGTATGCTAGTTTTCGCTAGTACTCCGCCATGTTGTGTCATGATTTTTCTGTTACTGTCTGTATAAGTTAACTACTGAAAGACATGCAGTACTTAAAGTATTATTTCATTGCTGTGGAAAGTTAGTGACTAACTAACGTTAGTGACTTAGCTAACATCTGCGAGTTACAAAGATGTTTGTGTCTAATGCTGCAGTTAATGTTATATAAAGTATTCTCGTCAGCTCATACAGAGAATAATGGTGACTTAGTTTGGAAACAGTTGTCCTGAGACTGAGTGCATCCATAAGAATATTGTTTTGGTTGTATTGCTTCTAAAACTCAATACAGACGAGTGAGAGTGAGAGCTGCATGTCCGTGCCATTCTTTCACCTCTCCTCACTATTTCCCCTGTTTAAGGCACAACACTTGTTAATTGTTGTTTTAATCCTGATCTACAGAACCAGATCACGAAATTCCTAATGGATGTGTTTTGTTTTCTGAAATGGAACTGCATCATGTTGCATGATGTTGTCTTTTGGTTTGTTTTGTGCAAGTAGCTACAAACAAGTACAGTACTGTGCAAAAGTCTCGAGCTATGACTCATTCTTTTATATTTGATTTCCAATGAGCCAGACTATGTTGTAATCTTTTAAAGTGGTCTTGAGCAATAGCTCTTTTTAAAGAAAGTTTTTCTTTTGACATTTGACTTTTTTTTTTTCCCCCACTCATTTCCACTTCAGCTCTTGTACCTAACCATTATCAGATGAAAGTTTTCAGAGGAAAGGCTTTTGTTTTTCTTTTCTTTATAGTTACCTAATACTGATGTGTGAATCATTCAAGCTTTAAAAAGATTTCTAGGTTAAAGGATGCACCAGTGTTGTATCTGCACATAACTTAACAAATTGTATCAACTTTAAGCTCTTTGTTACTAGCAGATAAGGTAAGATAAGATTAGATTTGATTTATTAGTCCCACATGTGTGAAATTTGTTTGGTCATGGCAGAAAGTGGACAGTACAGCATGACAGTACATATGATTTGCTCCAATTTCTTTAGTTGGCATGTTTCAACTTGGCACACCTCAGCATGGCGTGCAGTGTGCCAAAAAATCTGAAGAAACCCGACAAGTGGAGGATAAACAAGGGAGTGACGGGCCTAAAAAATATCAACAGGAGATGAATAGTATGTGAAAGTCATGTCCTTAAGAATTAGAAAAAAAAAAAGAATCACATGAAGACCTGACACTGACCTGAGAGATGTATTTGGATCTTTGGCTGTTCGTTGAAGCTTCATCACAAATGGTCTCAGTGAAAGGGTAGCTGGCAAGAAGCCAGCTGTTAACGAAGGGAAGCGAGTAGAAACTGCTGACATGTGCCATATTAACAAGATCAGACCGAAACCAGGTCTTATGGAGTGATTAATCCAAATTTGAAATGTTTGGTCATAATCATCATCAACATGTACAGAGGAAATCAGGAGAGAGATTGTGTGTGTTAAGTGTCTACAACCATCTGTAAAACATAGTGGAGGCTCTGTCATATTTTGGATCTGCAGTTCAGCCAGTGGTGTTGGGGATCCCCATGGGGGGAGGGGGCTCAAGGCTTTTGCAAGGTACTGTATACTGCACTTTTCAAAGATCACACGTCCCATAAGATACAGATTTGCTTCCTCCCCTCATGTTCGTTTCATTCCACTGACAGTTACTTAACAAGCCAGAGCATGTGCAGTAATGAGAAGGCTCTCAACTCCCAAAGTGAAAGGGACATGTGCATTTTAACCCTATCTGAGTAGTTTTTGGCGCCCAACCAGCAAGTGTAACAAAAAAGATGAATGGAAACTAATCAGTTACTCACAAAAACAGTGCAAAACACAAAGCTCCCAAGAGAGGCGACTAACATCTATACTACCATGACCAGTGTGTCACAGCACCAGTGCCAAAGGACACCTTGTTCATATGACTTATCCAAAAGAACACCTCCATTTGCCACCCTGGCACACCAGGTTGGTCGGTCACAAGTTGTGTTCAATGAAAGCAAGAGAATTGAAAAAGAAGTACCATCAACAACACTACAAGTTTTCAGAAAAATATCTAGTGGCTCCATGCAAGGAAAACTACTGAACACTTTAAAAAAAAGACTGCAATATTCTAAGGTAATAACAGAAATGACAGACACTTTTTGAATGAGGCTTCAAAACTGAAGTATTCCTGAGTGCATCTTGTTGAAGGGCTCGGTTCAAAGGTGCTGGTGGGTCAGCGCGGTACAGACAATTTTTCAGAATATAACATTTCTAAAGAAAATGGGGGGGGGGGGGGGGGGGGGGGGTTCAAAAAAG
>VVHJ01030239.1:23333-34806 GCA_015107715.1 Tylochromis polylepis
TATGAAAAAAAGGGGGGGGGGGGGGGGAATATGTAAAGACAGCACATTGGATGCTGGGTCAAGTATAGCAGTGACAGTGAGCTTTTCTGTGCACCCAACCTGGCTGATTTCCTGCGATTGCAGGAAAATTACTGTGCAAAGGTTTTTCCATCACAAAACCTCTCGATAGTCCGAGCCCATGTGTCATATTGTGTGATTCTGAAATAGATTGTGAATTATATGTTAGAATATTGAATATGTGGTTGGTGAGACACTTAGAACAGAGAGTGTAAAAAGGTTGGAAATTGGTTGAGATAAAGCAAGAGGAATGAAAAAGAGCACGTTATAAGAACGCTTTTGGTAATGGATGCAAATCACATCCCACCATTCAGATAAAAATGCATTAAAATAAATTTACACATATAAAAAAAAAAAGAGAGTGTCAATTTATTTAAAACATGGGTTTTAACTGCCAGTGCGTCCTTGCTTTTGTTACACCAGCAAACCCACCATCATTTGCCCCAGGTATTATGTGTTCACTCACTAGCGTGCTCTGACAAACACATTTTTTTGCGTGTTTATTTTTCCCTTATTCCTACTGATATCATACACTTACGTGGTTGCTGCAGTTCTAGGTTTATTTTGTTGTTGTAGTGCCGCTGCCATTTCTTATTAATGTTACTCATGATTGCTTTTCTTTCCTCTTGACAATCTTTGCCCTGATGTCCCACTACTCATAACAGCTCCCAACCTTACTCTGTTTATACTTCAAAACCTATTAGTTGGCCCCGAGTCACAAGAGGCCATGTTTTTCCCACAACAGACTGAATTTGCTATCATGAATTTGCTATCACAGGTTTATTTCATTTCTGTGCAGTCTCCTGCCTCTATAGCTCACAAGGGCACATCAGCTAGATGCATGGGTTTGGATGTTACTATACATAAACAGAGATTCACATACAGCAAAACTCCATGAGGGGAAAGTATACGGAGCTGTAATGTATCACCCACACTGGTATGGCCTTTTCACACAAGCTGTTGTGGGTCTCTTATTGCCCACACTTCTTACGAGAGCAGTGGCAACATTTCTAAACTGAATGGCTTGGATGCTAACAATATATCAGCAGAAATTTTGTAGTCTCTGTAGGAGTGCCCTGGAGGACTGAGGGGTAAACAGGTTCAGGGTTTGCTCGGTAAAATCGCTTGTTGTTTCTTTGCTGTCATGTTGAAAAGGAAGGAGTGAATCAAGATGGGAGGGGAGGATGTAGAGAATAAAAGGCAGTGTTTGATGTGTTTTCACACACAAGCAAGGAGTGATTAGACAACAGAAAAAGCACCACTTTTTAGTTTTGTGTTTGAGCACATCTTCATTACGTACTCACCCAGTATCAGTAATGAACTGAAGTGCCACATAGTCTACAGTTCAGGAGTAGCAAATAACCAATTATAATATATTATTATATATTTACAGACACAAAAAATAAATTTGCTCTTAAGGAGCACTGCAGATTGTATCCTGTTACACCGCAATTCATGTGGTCAGGCTTAAATTTGTTCCAATATATTTTAATGTAAACGGGGGACAGATATGCTTATGAGCTCCTGACTCGGTTCAGTTCAGTCTGATTAAACTTTGACAAGCAACATTGTGTCTCTGCAGTGTCTCTCCTACTTTAGATAGTCGATAGGCTGCCCTCTAATTCATGAAATACTGATTTTCTATATCCTTGTACACACTGTACAACTTCACAGCAAAATAATAGGCTACAAGCAGTGGGGTGGGGTGGGGGGTTGTTGTTGCTTGGTTCCATTAAATGCAAAGACCGTGACAGAAGATAATTACAGGAAAATGCTTTATGAAGACACTTTATAGAGAGATGTCACTGCCTTGCTAGCAGTGCTCTCTAACTTTAACTCTGCCTGCACTGTTTCCTGCTCTTTTAAATTTCTTTTGCCTTGTAAGACAGTCTTTAAAAATACCTGCTTAAAGGTAATCAACTAATGCTCCTCAGAGAAAATAAAATCTACCTTTAGGTTCTTTTATCTGTTATTTTCAGTAAAAGTTAACATACTAGTAGCAACTGCACTGGTAATTGTATTAAATGATAGTATATTAAAAGCACTCCACTCCACTGCAGGTACAGTACAGTGGCTATATCCACCTCTTAGCTGTTGCATCCATCTTAATACACACACAGAAAATCTATAACTATGTCCGTTAAGGCTATTCTTTAGTTGTACTATACATAGTGATAACCTGCTTACAAACCTTATGTCTGTCTCTTTATCTTCTAAAAACGACCCGAGATTGTACTTAAAAAATAAATTAAAAAATAAAAATTGACAAGGAGACATTTTTGTCTTCCTTGTCTCAGCTGCCTGCCACTCTTCCTTTTAATAAATCCCTATCTGTCTGTTTAACACAGCTGGAAAGTTTCATATCCACCATGCCTGAACATGGACACTACCCTTTTTCTCCTTCCTGATATCCTCCACACATTACTTCCAGCGGTGTTACAGCCAGACAAAGACTAGGCCACCACATACGCCATCTGGTCCGTCACATCCAACAGAGCAAATACCTCATCAGGGTCAACCAAGAAGAACAGTTAAACCATTTCAGCTGGCAGGAAAACATTTCAATTTTTCATAGCAAACTGTTTAATATTTTTTTTTTTATTGCTGGCTGCAGGAATTGTCAAATTAAAGCAGGATCAGCAGACTAGTTCAGACCTTAAACAATGCAATTCAAATTAAACAAAGTGGAAGCAGACAACCGCATCTTGAGCGGGGTTACTGCTACAGTATGGAAAGATCTCTTCAGCAGCTTTGGTAGAACAGACAGGAGGTCAAGTTCTTCCTTCTGCTGGAGGGGAAAACAACTCAACAACTCTGTTGGGTTTGTGTTGCGTGAACGTTTTTCCTGCGTTATGAAATGTGTCTAAAACCTGCTGTAGGGTGGGATACACAACCAGTAGGATAAAGAAACCAGAACTAAATTTTTACAAGCTGACACATCAAAAAACTGACGAAAGTATATTCAAACTGAGAGCACTGTATTATTCTGTAAGTTAAGGTAAAAGAGTTTGCAACTTGTATTGTTGTGTAATGCGAACAATTCATTAATATGTGTTCAAGCTTTAGCTAAACGCTTTTGTTAAAAACATAGCTCGCAGAAGCTCTCTAGACACAGAGTGATAAAATAATCCACTGACATCATGAAATCAAATGTTTTTAGCTAGCTTAAGCAGTGTTCGAGTCCTCAGTTGCATATTTTGGGATTGTCTGACGTTGTTTCAGTAGCTGTAGTTTTCAAGGTATGACATTTTGTGCTCTGTTCAGTAGAAATTATAATGCTCTAGCAACATGATCCCATAACTTGCAGGCCTCTGTGAGTCAGATACACAATTTGAAGAGACAAAACTGTTAAGTTACTGTATTTCACCTTGCACACATGCAACTGACAGCGCACTTGATGGTTGTTGTCATGGTAACAGACCAGCGTAAGAGTCTCTTCCTTTCTTCATCAGACTTCCTCCTTGTTCCTGTGTAGTCCTCCAGTATCATATTATCAGCTGTGGAGGGGCACTTGATCTCACATATATCACAGTAGAGACAACTGACCAGGCCATTTGAGGAGGCTGCAGCATCGACCCACATTATTCGACTGTCTGTCACACTCCATCCACAGTTTTGGGTGACACATCCATGTTTCCTTCTCCATTTTGTGTTGCACAGCCCTCGAGTGTTACATTGTGATTAGTTGGGTCAAACTGTAAATTCAGGGAGAAAGTTAAGAGCCGTAATTAACCACTTTTTGTCAAAGTTAAACGCAAAAATGCTGATTCAACTTTGACCGTTAGTGAGTCATGGATAAAAAAATCTAAGAGATTTATTCTTGCGCCAGTCAGCTGTGCATTCCAGTCACAAGAGAGTCCCAACTCATCTCACAGAGCTAAAAGTTTTTAATATCCCTACCCAGTGCAGAACTGAAAATGACGGTTATGCTTGATTTCCCTCTCTGGAGAAATGTTACCTATCATCTGCTTTTGCAGCATCTCTCTTTATCTGTTTTGTGAAGAGGCACACTTTAAACACAGGAGGTTCTGCCAGATTCAAAAATAGATTCAAAGTGTTTTTGCGCAGTGATAATATGATGGCACCTCTATGAATTCTTCCAACTACCTGCAAGTAACATAGACAGAGGGTTTCTACAGGGAACGGGCAATGTAAAGTTCTCAGATGATACTGATAAAATGTGTTTGGCTTTGCTTATATTACATTGTGGGAACTACTTATACTCCAAAGGGACACGCTTTTACACCGTGTCTAAATGTGCATGAAAATAGTGCTTTGTATTTGGAAACCCGTTCAATCCCATTTTAGAAATGCAGTGTTAAACAGTGTTATTCCAGGGAAAGAATTGGCCATGGTTAACAATGAAATGATGCCTACTAAAAGGTGATAACCTCTTTATATTTTAAACTAAGGGTTTCTGCAATTGCCCAGCAGCTCTTGAAATTGGGAAAGCAGAGAGGTCATCTGCCAATTTGTAAAAACTTTTTTTAAAAATGTACAGTGAGACACCTCACGCAGTAATATGCAGTGTCACAAATAAGGAAAGCAAGTGTGCATGGGGGAATTTGTGTGGGGGTAGGCTCATCAAGGACCACTTGTTTTTCATTTTGAACAGTGCTCTTCATTATGTGGTCTTGGATTAGAAGCCATAAAATATAACCAAACGGTGTCAGAACATTTTCAATAAATTAAAATAAATTTGAAATGGCAATTAGTGATATAAAATGTTTTTTTTCTGCATCTCTGACCTCCATTGGATGCAGTAAACACACCTGAGGTGAGCCTTTCGGATGCCAGTTAATAGCTCTTACTGATATATATATATATTCCAACCTTGTAAGCCTGAAAAAAAGACACCATGAGCAATAATCCAAAGCTAGTTTTACTTAAACATGCCTTCCATCATCCCATATTTATGTACTATATAATATTTAATTCAGTATTTTTTTTAAAAAGACTGAGGCTGTTCCCAACATACATTACACATACCTCCCCTTCATTAATGTCAGTAGATATAGTTCTCTAATGCAGTGTTTCCCAACCACTGTGCCACGGCACATAGGTGTGCTGTCAGAAATGATCAGGTGTGCCGTGGAAGGTTATCTGGTTCCACCTGATTAGCCAGTGTTTCCTAACCTTTTGGAGCCACTGCACATATTTCACATTAGAAAACTCACCACCAAACAAAAATGTCACAAAAAGCATGATTAGAGTACTAATCAGGTGGAACCAGATAATCTTCCACGGCACGCCTGATCATTTCTCACGGCACACCTATGTGCCGCTGCACACTGCTCTAAGCGACCGGCGTGAGTAACGGGCAGAACAATTACATTCTCTTCCACTAGAGGGCAGTACAACCAACTGCTCTAATTAAATGCGTTGCCAACTGCCAGTAAAACAGAAGAAGACGAAGAAGAAATTACATAATAGTCGTGCTGTGAGTGAGACAACGCAGCGTGTAATAGCAATAGTTAAATATTTGAAAAGAGGAAATAGTCAATCTGACCTGGGTCCTGGAGAAAATTCCGACCCAGATGAAGGCCCTAGCATGAGTAGTGGTCAGAAGAAAGCAAAAAAGGTATAGTGGGGACAAACAGAGCCAACTGCGCTATGCTTGGTGCGCGGGGAAAAATTGTCAATATGGTTTTTGTGACATTTTTGTTTGGTGGCGTGCCCTGTGATTTTTCTAATGTCAAATATGTGCCGTGGCTCCAAAAGGTTGGGAAACACTGCTCTAATGCTTCCTCAAGCCCTGATGAGTAAAGGGGTGGCTATGTTTATAATAACAGCGAGTACATGTTTATATACCATGAATTCTACACAAGCTAAATAATTTATTCCACCTTAGTTCTTTCCTTTTAAACTTGTCCCCCATGACACATCAAAGAGTATGAATTTAAACTGGCTATTGTGCTTATATTAAAGGTGATTTTGTGACACACACATAATAGAGTTGATTTTGATTGCTTTATTTTGTAGGGAAGGTTACACTTGCTCGTGAATAAACAGTAAAAATGGGTGCAGCAACACTGCAGGCAGAAATCACAGCACAGAGTCCCCATTTATCTTTCTAAACAAGAACCCATTTGTAATTGAGCTTCAAACATACAAAGATACACATTATTGTTCATGTATTCACAATGGGACACAAATGCAGGCAAACATTAAGGGACAAGCACACAAAACGGTAGCCAAAATATACACACTAAGCCAGCCTATACACACAAAAACCTAGCATAGGAGGAAAAATAAAACTAAGTGCAATAAATTCAAATGCTACACAGAACCTTTTTGACCACACACATGACATTTAGTCAGCTATCATTGCTGTCAAAACAGGAGCTTTCTCCACTCTGAAAAGTGCAGTGGATGATAGTGTGGGAGACAAAATAAAAAAAGAGGGGCGGTTGGGATGGTGGTAGGCACAGAAGAGGGAGCTAACTTAAGACAAGAGTGACGATCAATGGAGAGAAGCTTCAATAATAACCATAAATAGAAAGATATAATTTTTAAATGTCAGTGTTATACAGAATTTTTTTAAGTGCTAAAAACTGAGGGGTTTCATATGTTGACTTTCTATTTGCACCACTTTTATACTATGTCCATCTGAAATTGCCTCCACTCCAACCACCACATGTTCGGCTGTGTATAGTAGTCTTCTCTGCACTGAAGCTGATCACAGACTGTCTCGGTGTGGACACATCCAGGCCTGGAGGCATGCTCTGGGGAGGAAAGACCACTGGATTTCATTGCAGAGCTCTGATTTCGCTGGTCCTCTGATGATCTATCTCGGTAGCCTCTGCTCCTTCCAGGGTGTGATTATGTGCACAGAGGCTGAATGTATTCACATTAATATGCCTTTGGCAGCTAGCGAGAATAGATGCTATCTAACATCGCTATGAAAGACTACAGTACATGCATGGCTGCATGTACTGTAGTCATTACCATCTCTGTCTGAGAAGCCTGTTGATTATCACTCAAAATAGTTAAGCCATAGGCAATTCCCACTACAAGAATGAAATGTTTCATGAAATATCACAGCTAAAAACACCATCCTTTGTCTTGCTCTATCACCCAGTCCCCTGCCACTTCATTATAAGCAATACCACAGGTGCATACTACAAGGAGCCTCAGTCTTTCAGTGGTCTTTTACAATCATTATCATTATGTTGCCAATTCCTTACTGTAGCAGCCCTAACAACCTGTAACCCTGTACTCATTTTCCAATCCTTCTGCTGGACAAACTCTGTTTCTCACTCATTACCAAAGATTGATTGGAAAAAAGGACTCCACTCTGAGACACTCTGGGCTACATAGTCCCACAATATCTACCTACTGCCTCATTAAACTACTATTAATAATTCCTGCGGCCTTTAATGTTAATGTTAATGTTATCCCCTCTGCGTTTTTGTAATATCTTTAATATTGAGCACTTGAGCAAGCATATGTGATTTCTATTTTAAATTGGCACTACTTTTAAAGCTGAAAGCATGCTTATGAAACCTTTAGAGCACTGAAAGCATGCATGCATACTGTGTACTGTAACATACTGAATCCATCCATACTCTTTCCTTAGAGACCCTATCTTTACTTGGATGGATGGATGGATGGATGGAATTTAATCACATGGGTCAAGGTCTTAGATTTGTTTACTAATTATTATCAATACTATAAAGAATTAAAGTTACATTTAGCAATAGAATTTAAGTGCTTAATTTTTAATTGACATTTCTTTTCAGTGAACTTTCTATTTTCACTTTTTATTTTCACTTTCTTCTTCCTGACTTCCATCTTTACTACTTCATAAACCTCAGTCTGGGACAGTGGTTCAAATGACTGATGCTGTTGTTTTTCTTTGCAGGACCGTCTACAAAAAAAAACCAAAATGTGTTGGAGGAATTAAGTTGTTTTTGTTGTTTTTGTGCTTTCTTCAAAAAAATTATATATTTCTTATGTCAAAGAAATCTTATTTCCAAGGACCGAGGCAGGATTTGTATGAAGAAAACCACATAAGATTGAAGATCAAGTGTCTGCTTGAAGAGGGTCATATCAGACTTACAGAACATTACAATAGAATCATTTTGGTGTGTTACAGAACTGTGCAATCTAATACTCATGGGCTTGCTGAGTATTTTAATTAAGCAGTTAGTTTACTTTAGTATTAGAAAGCTGAGTTTTATGTTGCTATTCTATGTTCTTCCCAGATACATCTTGAGCTCATTAAATGGTGAACATCCATTGCAGTGCAACTCTGCTATGTGTCTAAAGATAACAGTTTCTGAGGAGATGCATACATGTACTCTGGAAGCAACACAGATGGTAAATGGACTGGTTCTTATATAGTGCTTTACTACTCTGAGCGCTCAAAGCGCTTTATACAACTTGCCTCATTCACACAAGCGCTTTATTTTCTGTGCTCTTTCTACATAAGTGCTTTCTATCTAACATTCACACACATTGAATCCTCAACCTTCCGATTAGCAGGTAGGAGACCTGCTCTACTACCTGAGCTACAGCCAGGAACTGAATGCAAGAAAAAAAAAAGCTCCAAATTCAGTAACTCAACTAGCTAGGAGTGCTTTCAGCAATAGAAAGAGCTCCTTTAGCCATCCACATCTAGCTCTCTCCATATCTTCCTCTAACTTGCTCTCTAAGGCTCTCTCTCATGTTTTCCACACTGGCCTATTAGAGTGTACATCCAGGCTGTGCCACATTAAAATCCCTACAACCCAGTGCTTGTGGACTCAGATAAAGATCCCGCCTTTTTTACTGAATAGTTTGATCCATCTCAGACAGCACACACTGCATTAATATTCTCCCACAGATCAGAGACAAAAGAGCCACAGACCCAAGTGCTGTACTGACTGGTGTGTCATCTGTGCATCATCCAGAAAGAGAGAAGGAGAATGAGACAGAGGAAGAGGGATGAGGCAGGGATACTCAAATATATGGTAACACTGCATGAATCTTTCATTTGCCAGCAGCTGTTTTCATAACCTTTTCACAGGGCAACTACTGTGGTTTCCTCAGTGCCAGAGAGTCACTGGCACATCAAGTCTGGCAGCAACTGGAATCTGAAGGAGCATAAAAAAAAAGAAAAAGAGGTGTGGTCACTGGCTATGGTGACAGGTCAGCTGTGGGAGGAAGAATGTGTTGGTCTTTTGGGTCTTTGGTTAGGTTTGCTGCTGTGAATGGACGTCCCTGGCAGATTTCCCTCAGAGGGAATCAGGCAAGAGACAGCATGCTTATCCCTGGAGAAACTGTCCAACCCCCTGTGCCAATTTGGGTCCTACTGCTGGTGCATGATGGGAAAGAAAAATATCCCTCCCTCCTTTTCCGCTACCCTGTGAAAAGCACCCTGACCTGAATACAGATCCAGATGAAAAACACTTGCCCTGTAGATGAGGGCTGACACGACTTTCGGAGTGTTCATCATCTAAAATTCCCCCCTTCCTCTTTGCCCTTCAAGGTGAGATTTGGGATGTAGAGACTGCATCATCACGCTCTGGCTTGTGAACCAAGTGAGAAAGCACAAGGAAAGACGGGGAAAGCACTGTGAGGAGAGAGAAAAACAAGCAAATGTGACTGCGCAGTTGAGAGCTGCAGCCCCAGATTCACAATCATACTGGGAATCACAACACCTTTTAATAATTCAGGATGAATAGAGGAGAAAAAATTCTGCAGCAAGCAAGGAAGCCAAAGAAATGACAGAGAGAAACAGAATCCAACACTCTGTATAAAAACAAGCAGTCTGGGCAGTATGTCTAAATTACTGTTTTAGGGTTATGCTATAGTATGTCAGCGTATAGAAATATCTTTTAGCTTTACATATGGTCTTGGCTCATTCATTTTTATATTTTTGTACTGTTATGGCTAGGAATCAACCAAAAAAAAGAGATCAGTTCATAAATATGCATTTATTTTCTTTGTGGGTGATGGACTATGTTATGTCTGTACCTAAGGACACATTTTAACCACCAAACTATAATTAAGAACTTTTACAACTGTTGTGGTTCAATCTTTCAGTCTGAACAAGAAATTTCTCAGACAAGATTTTCCTTTAAGCACAAAGTCAAATTCTAAATGAAGTTTGTGTCAAATTAATTGGGCCATTTGATTTTTTTTTCTTCCTACTTTACTCAAAACTGGCCCAAACAACATCTCATTGTGTCCCGGTATTCTTAATTTCTTACCACTGGCAAGAAGGTAGAGAGTGGAAAAAACATTTGCCAATTAGTTAGAGCCCTTGTGATTTTGCCACTCTTGCTAACAATTCCAATTTACATTAATTATTCATTTTGAGGCCGCACACACAATCCCTGCCAGAAGGAAAGAGGAAATGCTGCGGTGAGATCCGATCATTTGTGTTGATGCTGTCCTGTTTCAAATACCACCACTTGGTATGTCTGCTGTCCTGTCTTTTGATGGCTAGCTATCTGGATAAGGTTGTAATGGCAGCATGTTGAAAGCTCGCACTCTGTGTATGGGACAACATTAGATTCAAAAGAAAGAAAGCAAATTTCTGGATGCTTCCAGACATACTTCTTGTAACAATGTTTGTGTGTGTGTGCCTTTGATAAAATATATTTTTTTGACCTCTGTTATGTGTTTAGTCTGTTCCTTATGTATCTGCATTCAGAATGAAAAAGTGCCAGCAATTCTTGCAGTCAGCAAGAGGTGATGGATCAGACAGAAAGCACTTTTCCTCAAGGATCAGACGAAAAAAAAAAAGAACACCTTGCCTGCCTCATTGTTAATACTTCTATCTTCTTTCAACAATACCTTGTTTATTGTTGTGACTGGAGATAAGCTAGATCTGTGAGTGTTTACAGGGCTGCAGGGGCTGAGCGTGCTGAAATGTGGGGGTCACAGAACTGGTGCTGAGAGGTCATGGCCTTTATGTTCAGACAGACTCTTCAGGGAACAACACTTCCTTTTCCCAGCATAAGTCTAAAAACACAAATGCTAACACACAAGCACACTTCTTAGACGTGTCCTATTAATCATAAGCCAAAGAAGAGGGAGCGAATACACACAGCAGGACTGAGCTGACTGCAGAACGAGGGAGCCGACCCAGCAATGAATCATCAGCAACCCAGACAGATGTTGCATACTTGTTGCTTCTCAAGACAGGAGACTAATTTGCACAAACAAGGATAGAACAAGTCCATTACTTACTTCTGTCTTAAGTTACAACAACTGCTGTATTCATTAAAAAAAAAGTCTAGCATTCATTATGGAATGAAATTTTCTGAAGTGTAAATTATGAAATTAGTTTGACAGAAATGTGTTATGATTTATGTCAGACACGGTAAAAAAATACATTTGAACAAGGCTAGAACAGTGTTTGTTATTTTCAGTTGGATAAGTTGGGCTCTGTTTATATTTCATCACAAGGTCTTAAAATATGCTG
>VVHJ01030239.1:39641-52506 GCA_015107715.1 Tylochromis polylepis
TAGTCATTGTTAATCTTTAACACTGACTAGGTTACCATTAAAAATATAACACTGTCAAAAGTGTTCATTTAACACTCAAAAGAGTGGACCTATATAGACACTTTCTAGTGTCAATTTAACACTGGAGATTTTGCAGTGTAGCGATTTCACAGATAATCTCATATAATAGTGAGAAATGTATATTTCATGTTGATGTTCCTTGTCAGTTTTCTCATGTGGTTTAACGCTTCTATCGCTCCAGTATGCAATTTTTTTTTAAAAGTGTATAAATTTCACATTTCCACTCCATGTAAATTTATATTTCTTGTTGAAAACTCTTGCTTTCATGTAATATCATTCAGCAATAATAAATGTATTGGCTGGTATTCATAATTTGCATCACATTAATCATTGAAAAGTCTTTAATTATGGATTACATGTTTTTGACACATCTTATGTCTTGTCCTGCATAATTCAGAAATGCTACGAGATGAACACAAGAGCAGTGGAATCAAAGATGAATTCACCTTTCATTATATAACACTGAACTGGTTCATCAAATAAAGAGTTTTCAACAAGACTTCTGAATATGGATTATGACCAGTATTACACTTCTTCTACACGGGAAATTGTATTGACACTATGAATATTTATTTTATCCTCACTCTTGTGCATCTCTCACAACCTAAGCATATCTTACTAGTGCAATTATATATAATTGCCAAATAATATTAAAAGATTACAATAATATTAGCTAATGTGGTGTATACTATAAGTATCACACACACACATATAGTTTAATTAAAACATTATTAAATGCATTCCACTGTGAACGTGGCCTATTGATAGTTACAACCATAAAATGGATACATTTAACAGCGTTTCTATATTGATGTATACATAAATTATTTGTACATATCTTGATATATCTATGTGTAATCTATATATGAGCCATTAAAAATTCTTTACTTGCTAATTTAGAGAATCCAAAAGCAATACTGTGGCAATTTAGAAAATTATCAATCAGCTTCTTCAAAGAAAAACAGACTTCATACAGTCTTTTTCAACCTTTACAAGTGGGCCTCCTAGTTTCACTGATGTTTTTAATAATAGTCATCTAAATGTTGGTACATCTCTTGCCAAAAAAACTGTTGATTGAACAAGTACATTAGATTAAATAAAGGAACTGTTTATCTTTTTTTTTTTTACTTATTTTAATGACCCTGACTCTAAAGAAGTCAACAATATAGTAAAATAATTTTTATAAAGCTCCAGATTCTGAGGCAACTTGCACCACCCCAATCAAAAAAAGGACTGACTTCTATGACTTCTAAAATTGTTGTGTCTTGGCATTCATGAAAATATTACTTTGACACGTGACCCACTTAAGTCACTACAGGTTTCTATAATACATCACATATAATTTTGCAGTAGTTCAAGTTTTTCTCAGTATACATACATCACATAAAACATGAACAAATTAATACTAAAGATTGTCCAATGAAAGTACTAAATCATATGATTCTATATTTTTTTATTTTACACACACACACAAACACACACACATATATACATATATAGATATATAGAGAGATAGATAGCCAGAGATATGTGTTGTACTTATAATATAATTTGCACAACATTTGAATTGATACATTTGTATTAATCAACATTATCTGCCACTGAAAAATAAAGACAACTACCCAAATAAAAACATCAAAAATAGTAATAATGATTAATTTAACTGTTATATTATTCATTTTTTCATAAAACGTGATTTAAAATAATTATCATATGTAACTGTACAGTAATTTAACAAGGACAGAAAGAACTTGACTCATTTTACTGAAGATAAGGTGCACAGTACCTGGGAAAATTTGAAGTGTTATGAAAGGAGAGCAATAAATCTAAGCTGAGGCAAAGCTTGGTCTTGATACAATGTCAGATATCTGTATAACACTGTGTTATGAATCATTTAAGCTGTCGAGAAATGCTACTGCATGGCCAAAAAAAGACCACAGTCTGACATCTTTATTTGCATAACAAGTAAGGACAGTGACTTGTTACATACAAAAATCTCAACATTGCTGTGATATAATCCACATGTTTTATTCATTGGGGATCTTACTGTGAGATTTGTGGACTGGCTCCACGTTGAGCCATTTAGCACTAATTCTCCCTGAAATATCTGTTATTGTTTGTGCTTTAACAACAATACCAGATCCTTTAAATCTGTTGGCTAATGGATCTGTCAGACTACACAAATGGATTTTAATTAGATTAAACATCTCTTCACAGTCATGGCCAGACTACTGATTGAACCTGACAGATTGAGTTATTATGATTAAGCTCGGTGTTTATGGACAAATGATTCCAGCCTACCTAAAAATCAATAAAGGACACCTCAAGGACTATTTTCATGAGAAGTAGCTTGTATTGCATAATAAGGTTTCTCCAGCATCTACATGGTGATTAATTATGTTCAATACTGCTGTTGAGCTCAGTCATTTAGTTTGTGTAGAGAAGCATAAGCTGCTTTAATTCCTGTCTCAGAGTCAAATATGGCTTTTAATCCCCAATAACATTCCCACCTGCACATCACAAATCTTTTGGCTGTAGTATAACATGAAGCACCTCATTGATTACACAGTTTTAGTCACACAGTCAGTGTAGAGCCTTTGCTGAAGAATTCCACAGCTTCCCTCTCATGCTATTTTGAGAGACAATCTTTTGGTATGCAAGGAATCATGGAGGGTAAGCACCTCACACATCACATTTGTTTATTTAAAAAGTTCATTATTTGACTCTATGTCAGTGCTACAATGCTTCTTTTATTTTGTGCAGTAATTCCTATGTTTTGGCTTATTCCACTGACAAATCATGTTTGTGATTCTTGTTACAAATAGCAAAATAATATACTAGTTAAAAATACTCAAAGCCATCTATCCATTCATCCATCCATCCATCCATCTATCCATTCAGCCAGCCATCCATCCATACATTTCCTACCACTTGGTGTAGCCTACAAACTGTGTCTATAAAATGTATATCTTATTACAAGAAATGAGAACCATGCTCATTTGGCTTAGCATAAGTACCCACCAGTCCCTCATATTCACTATTCACAACTCTACAAAGGATTTGCAGACTGATTGAGCAAATTGCTGCTGTGGTTCGGTGAACAGCTGCTTCTTCTGAATCCGAGGTTTGAATAATGGGCAGACTCCTTTGAATCTCAGAATCCTGAGGTTCTCTTTCTCAGGCTGAGTAGTCTGATTCCCCTAATGCTGCAGAACACCCTCCACACCTCCTGGCAAAAAGGGGAACCACCAGGCACTACTTTAACTCAGTGGGTGACCACTTTACACATGCTTGGAGTACAGCAGCCCAGGTTTCAGTCCGATCTGCAGCCCTTTGCTGCATTCCTTCTCCCTCTCTTTCTCCCCAATTTCCTGTCTACCTTCACTTTTACACTATCCAATAAAGGCAAATATGACAAAAAAATAATCCCCCCAAAAAGTGGGACGACCACCCCAGTCTGCCATTCCAAGCTCTGGACCTCCAGCCATGTTGCAGAAGCTTCTCAGCGAGGAAAACCCCACAACGTCAACAGTCTCAGGCCAAATCTCACCCACCCCAGGGGCTTTGACACAGACGTAATATTTTTTAAACACTGCCCTGGTAATGGACAAGTCGTCCTCAGACTCTGTTTCCTTTGCAGAAATCCCACAAGCCAGGCCAAGCTTGAGAAAACTCTAACTTCAGCTTGATGGCTCCCTTCACCTCTGGTGTCTACCATCTGTTTTGGGAGTTACCATTACAACAGCTCCATGCAACAACCACAGCAGCAGAAGTGAAGAGCAGATTTATTTGGACTCAGTGTCCCCAGCCTTCGTCTGAATGTTGTTGAAGTTCCGCTGGAGGTGGGAGCTGAAGATCTCCCAGATGAGTTTTACTTTCACTGTGAGCTTTGAAGTCCCTCAGCAGGACAGCGGAATCAATTGCCTTCCAACCCCCAACCCAGGGACTCTGAGACAGGCAGTTAGAGCCTGTAAGTTTTGCATTTCAAGAAAATAAACTTTTTTCAATTGATTATACTTTATAGTTGAAATTTTATAACCCTCAAGCATTGTGAGCAGTGTGTCAGTCACAAAATCTATTATACTCTAAATGGGACATTAATTTAAAAAATGAAAATCAGGATTTTATGACTGTGCCTTAAAATTGGAAATTGAGATCATAAACCCAGTTGGATAAAGTTATGAATGGATTTCACAAACGTATTTACAATCTAGACTGAAACCTGAGAAGTCATTGTTCAAGTAAGGAGCTCTCTGAACATAACACGTCCAAACTGAAACTGATATTTTAACAAAAAAACTACAAATAGTTTATATTTTTTAAAAGGCCAGAAATTAAAATCAGTCTTTTTAAAAACAGACTTATAATAAAGATCTAGTATACACTTGAGCACTGTTCCCTCTCACACTCGTGCTTTAAATCACACAGTGAGACATTAACTAACAGAGTTGGTGTTTATTGGCTGTATAATAATCACAAGCATTTTAAATAATAGTTGTAACATAAAACCAAAATAGGGTGAAGGAAAATTTTATGGGTAATGATAAGCAGAAGTTAAATTGACATTAAACAAATTATGCCGTTTATTTATTTAGCTTTGAGTAAAAATATGTTCAAACTCAAATTTAGAGCCCAGGTTTGTGGCTCGCTATTTATAACTCCAGATAATCTAGATCCTATTGTTCCTGGACACAGAAATTTGCACCACCAACACTTATGCAAACACAATACAAGACAACAAATAGTGAGCATTTGTTGGATTTGGTATTATGTAAAAGTCTTGGTGGTCTTTGTAGTCATTTTTAAAGGCATTTTAGTGATCGGTAAAACTAGAAAAGACCAGTAAAAAGCAATTCCGGGTGTTGTTGTTGTTGTTCAAAGCATGTTTTCTATTCATTTTCTGTTTCTTTGAGTGTTATTTTGAGTGTTCAAGCTAAGGGGCCTGGGTTCAAATCCAATCTGGGACCTTTCTTGCCACATCAGCATGTGTTTTCTCCAGCTGCTCCAGCTACTTCTCCCACATTCTAAAAAGATGCATGGGATCAGATTAATTGGGGATTTTAAATTGGCTGTGAGTGTAAGCATGAATGGTTTCTGTACCTATGTGTTGGCCCTGTGATAAACTGGCACCCTGTTCAAGTTGTAATCTACCTCTTGCCCTCCAGCCCCTCTGTGTTCCTGAATTGGATAAATGGATGAATGGCATTTCAAGTGCTTTTCTGTTGCGTTGTGCCTTTTTTCCTTTGCATTTCTTTGTGGCCTTTATGAATCTGTTGATATTCACTTTACTTTTTTGTGGCCTTTTTGCATAATTTTCTGATTGGCTTTGGGTGTGTTTATGGTTGAAATAATACTAACTAACCACCAATATATCACTTACTGATTTTGATGGAGCAGACACCAGTGGTAGTTTTGCTAACTTTGAATTTACATAGTCTGTTACTAAGGAGTTGTTTTTTTCCCTGCTTGTTGTGTTTATTTCCTCCCGTTTTTGCAGGTGAATTTTGACCTCAGCTTTCCTTCTCTATTTAGGCCTAATCTTCTTTATCTTTGCAGGATATTGAAGAGTTGTGAGAAGAAAACACTATAAATGCTGATGAAATCAGCATGCAGATTTCCAGATCAGGGCTTATATGGGATCAGTGTAGGATAAGCTCAGAAAAGTCTTGGGCATGTAGGCATTGTTATACTATGCAATCTCACATGCAGATTCAGCACTTACATCTAATACACTTGATACTGAGGGTGTTTTCACTCTGCTTATGAGATTTACGGTAAAGACAGGAACAAATTGCAACTGATCTATCTATCCAGCCCTGCCAGATAGAGACATACTATGCAGACTGTCAAGACTTAGGGGCGTTGCATGCTAAAAAAAAAAATATCGCTTCTCGTTCCTTCTTCTTCAAACATAAAATATAAAAAATAAAAAGTACATATACACAAGTCTGTGAAGTCTCATTTAATCCCTTTTATAGAAGCCCACAGACACATACATTGTAAAAGGTCAGTGTTAAGGATACTCAAAATGAATAAGTTGCCCTAACTTAGTCATCTTAAGTAAGGTTTACTCAAATTTTTTTGAGGCAACGAGTTTGCATAGTTTTTTTTTAAGTTCTGGGAACTAATTAGATTTTACAGTGTACTGGACACATGCTTTATTGACACTGGTTGTAATACTTCATTTTTTAGGTATCTTACACAAGTAAAAATAATAGCTACACTTTTCCTTTCAATGGCGCCATTAAAAACTGCTATTATCATTTTGAAGTGGTAGGTTCTCCTTTCCACAAACTGCATATTTTAATGAAGGTGATAAATAGAAATTACCCAGAAGCATTGATATTATGACCTGTGAGGGAAAAAAAATAATAATTAAAGGAGAGAGTGAAAACAAACAGACTGCTTTAAAATTTGTAGGCACAGCTTTGCATAAGAACTGCCAGGATGTTTTGTAGCTGGGATTTCTGAGATCCCAACACAGAAGTCGATTTTTTGTGTAGAAGACTAGAACAATCCCAGTTTATCTTTATGTACAATTTAAAAAGAAATAAATAAAGACATTTTTTATAGCTTTTAAATTGTGTCTGAGGTGTTTAGGACTAGGGTTGAATTTAAGATTCAGATGCCACAAATGAAAAGAAAACAAAGTGTTGGATGTTTTGTTTATCAGGAGGTTAAAAAAAATCAGACATAAGCATTAAAAATAAATGAAGAAAACAAAAGGGAAATGGAAATCAGAAATTGAGAGCTGGCCTTAAAAACAAGGGGAAGTATTGCCTTTTATCTCGGAAGCTAATTGGGTTAATTGGGAACCGGCGCAAACGGTGAGGCAGTAAAGCGAGAGCAAAAGGAAGAAAAAGCAGCAGCCCTGCAGTGCAGTTTATCCAGCTGGGAGAACTAGTTGTGACAGAAGCATTCTGGGGTGGACAGCTTTAACTATAGTGAGGACGTTTAGTAGGGATGAAGGAAGTTTCCGATCAATTAAGTGTTACTGATATGCAGATGCTCTGATTTGAATACTGATGTTAGAATGAATGCAAATGTCAAAACCTGCACCAAACAAAAACAAAATCACTGGTACTGTGTCTCAAACTCTTCATCTTGTCGGCTCCAATTACGTGGCCTAAATTTGTTAAAGGGCAGCACATTTGGGAATCCTGGACACTTGGACTCCAGCACAACTTTGGGTGGCGCCAGAGCGCAAGAAACGAGGAAATGGGTGAAAACCCACACAACTCATCGAGTAATCTGCCCGGAGAATCGCTTTATGGCTTCGGCCGTCTCCACATCCCGCTAGGTGATGTGTGAATCTTTTCAGCGGGTGGCAGGACTTGCCACCTGTCAGGAATGGTAAACAGGCTTCGCTGAAGACCGCGTTGACCCTCTCTTATTTTGCACAGGGAAACGTTCGCGGCTTTTGTGCATGTGCATCTGTGTTCGTGAAAGAAATACGGACAACTTTAACTGACATCGGCGCAAGAGAAAGTGAGCCACACGCATAAGTGGCGAGATTATAAACGGAGCGTCTGCACCCGGAAGCCTCCGACCCGCTTCGTTTTTTTGAAGATTAGAGGGTTGACCACGTCTGAAGGACACTAACAACAGGATTAGGTATTGCTCAGTGTAACCTACTTCTCATCACTCCTGCATCTTGTCCTCTGAAAATTTACGCAATGACCTTTGGTGCACTTGGAATACAGCGGCTGCGCCCGTGAGGTAGGGGGATCAATTTTGGCCACTTTTGAGTTTTCTTAAGGCTGTTTGGATTCAATATGTTAAGTTGTACAAGATGTAAAAAAAATAAATAAATAAAATAAATCTCTCTCAACACACAACAGTTTATGTTTGATCCTCTGTTAGAGCTTGTTACGCGCAGATGCATTCGCAGTCGTTTTGAATATTTTTGTCGAAACAATTAAATTAATGGTGAAGGATTATTACTCATGCTGTATGTTGTACAGTTTTACCCAGGGACCATGCACGGCATTTTACAAGCTTTTCACGTCAGGTTACTCAAACGATCTGTATATCCAAAGCTCCAAGCATGAGGCTAAATGCAATTTGCAGAACGTGCACCCGAGGAGAGGATCAATAGTTAAGGGATTCGTATTTTAGTCTGCATTAGTGTATTCTTGGTATCATTACTAAAGATGCCTCTACCTACTCTGAAGGAAACATCAAAGATTTCGGGGTTATTTCTTCCGAGTACCACTAATGTAAGGTACACGTAACACGTGCAAGTTGGATCGTGACATTCCTCCCAGGAGCTAAAAGGAGGTGTGTTTGGTCTTGGGATCGCCATAAAACAAGAAAACGTGCATGTCATGAGTCTGGCTTGTAGAGCTGAAAACCTCGGTATCATCAGACGGACATTTCTTGAGCTGCAGAGAGTCCATATATACTGTCGGATGAGAGCTAAAAATATTGTAATTAGTTTATTCTATAACTTAATAAAATGGATGCAGCAAAATGTATTCTTAGGGGCAATGTATAGGGTGGTGTAGTATGACTAAGACCATTTCTGTATTTAGTCAAGTGTACCCTTTGCAAAAACTTAATGACCAAGTCTGATACATTTCTTTATATTCTTCTGGAAGGAATGATTCGGTGAGATAAAAATGTATTGGTAGTGTATGTGCATAATCCTCCTTACTTTGAATGTCAAGAAAATGATTCTCTTCTTTTCCCTGTGTATTCCAGCTTCTAGTATCTACAGGTATAGATGGTAATGCCCTAGAAGTGTGTAGGGAACACTTTAAAAAATACTGCTGCAGGATATCTTCATTAGTCTGAGGTTTGGCCTGTTCTTTCCAGAGGCGCACATTTGGGAAATGAGAGATGAAGAGTAGCGTGGCTCAGGCCAGCCAGACGCTATTGATATTCTGCCCATGTCCTGCTCCATAGGCAGCCCATTGTCATGGCTCACTCAGTGGGATAGCATCTGATGATTGAGGTGTATGGAAGAGGGTTGAAAGCTGGTTCGAAAGACACAAATGTCCATTTATTGAAGGTTAAAGGTGTGAGCTCACAGTAAAGCCAGAGAGTCTATGTATTTCTATCCACTGCACGAGAGTTCCATGGAAATCAAAAAATATAGCTTAGACTATTTTTTTTTTGATTGACAGTTTATCTTGTATATCATAGCATGCATCTTGATACTTGTCTTTGTGTATGTACTCATACTTTGGCAGGAATTTAATGGTTAAGAGACGTAAATTGATAGATCCAAAAGTCTTTCATTTGCTTTAATTCTGTCTTGGCAGGGCAAAAAAAAAAAAAATCTCGAACAAGAGAGCTGCGTGTCAACTTTGAAAGCGTGCAACTTCTCATCAGATGCAACAATACTATGTGCATGTGGATCATACATGGACAACCAAGCAGAAAAATTTATCTATTGTGTGTGCATGAAATTGCAATGCTCTGCAGCATTCTGTCCACGCTGTTGAGAGAGACAAGTCGTCCATGGCTTTGGGAAATGAAGAAGTAGCAGAGCTCAAAAAAGCAGCAAGTAATGCCTGCCTGTACTCGGTGTCAGGCAGAAATGATCAATGCTGTAGTCTCTTTTTTTTTTGGGGGGGGGAAATGAGTACAAACGAACAACCACAGGGGAGTAACAAAGAAATTTATCTGAGGAGATGAACAAATAAGGGTAATTTTTGAAGACTGCCATGGAAGTTGACACACAGAGGTGCAATAGTTTACGAGTCGCTGCAGTAGGAGGACTCCACTCTGAGCACAGCACAGACTCCCCCTTTGAGATTTTTGCCCTTTTGGTTTAGCATCTTTCAAAATTGTTGCTGAAATGTTAAATTATCTACATGCATACTCACAATAAATATATTTATGTTTATGTTGTGAGACTCATTGGCATGAATGTATAGGACTTATATCTGCATATCTATAAAAGTATAGACTGGTTAAATTTCAAACAGATTTTTCTGTTCATTTTGAACAGGACCATGGGGGCTGTGATCTACACATTTAGAATATAATTTTTCATCATCTAAATCTTAACGTGATGAAAATTCATAGAGACAATTTCATAGCTGCATTAGGTCGTTGTAGGGTTTGACTAGCTGTTGTGGCCAGCAACTGGAGTGGAAACCTGTGTCCAGACCCCCATTGGAGCGTGAAGGGAGAAGATGATTGCATATAAGTTATCTCCATGTGGCAGCACCAATAGTTTCCAAATTAATAACCTAATATTCATATCATATTCGATATGAATATGATGCACATCTATTCAGTTATTTTGCATCTCATGTTCATTCACTCCTCTTATCTAAAACACGGGGAACACAGAGACCAGTTCTGTTCTGTTCATGGATTTCTGTCTCTCAGATAAGAACAGTTTGTTTGGTAGCAGGTTGATAGAATAAATTAATTGTAAATGTGTTGTATCTCTTTTTTAAAATGTTTAACAGAGAGACCTCATAGTAGTTGGGAGCACAGTCAGATTATGTATAGTAAAATCTAACCCAGTGCTGAAGGGCATTTTGATTCCTAAGCTCTTGTGCTTTCACCTTCTTGTAAAATATCTGAACGTACAGAGTACAGTAACTACTCCCAGGAAGTGGCCTCATGAGGACAGATGGAAGGTCAGATGAGTATGTTTAGGAATACCAAACTTTTGATTGGAATCGCTGAGAATATACTGGTGTTGAAATGAAGTCCGTCCCTTCAAAAATAATGACCTCAGTGCCTTTTGAGAAGTGTACTGATCAACAGAGGAATAAGAGTTGTGCTGATTAGCTCCCCAGTCTGATTGTTTGAGTGTAAGCCATGTGGAACTTTTTCTCCATAAGAAACCCTCATCAGTTGTGTCTGTGAGTAATAAGGAACCTGAATAATGGTCTGCTCTCCTTAATGAATTGCCAGTTGTACCACCAGTACAAAACGATAATGGAAACTTTGCAGAAGCTAAAACTGAATGTTTATAATGCTGTTGATGTCCCAGCCTGACAGGATAAAAGATGGTTTACTTTCCTATTCACTTGATGTCAGTCTAATTAGCATATTCCACCATATTGGTTTAACTTATTAACCTTAGGTTATCTTCAAGCAACATTTCTCTTCAGCAACTACTCTTGAAAGAAACATATAAATAGAAGAAATATATATTTTTAATTTCTCTCATGAAAACTCTGTCAGCCTGAGTTTTGAGGGGGAAAGTTTGACAGAAGCACATATGCAAATTATTTTCTTGATTTTTGTGAGGGTGTTTGCAAGTGTCCATATGCTTGCTGACTGAATTTCTATTAGCATAAATCAATATTTACCCCAGCTCAAAATAAATGTTTTTGTGAAAAGGCAAATAGACAGGAAGGAAGCAGATTACCGTACAATGACAGTGGTTTGACTAAACATTTGTTCCAGCATTTGTAGGTGTGGCTAGATGTCATCATGTTTTCATTTCACACTTCAGTAATAGCATTTATGTTTGTCTAGTGTTCCGAGTTACAGTATCCAGAAACAGTTTCTAGAAATAAATTCTATTTTCAGTATAAAATTTTGCATTTACAACTTTCTTTTTCACCAAATGCAACCAGCTTGTTTATCTGGGTTTGGGACCAGCATGGATTGCACACTAGCTTGTGACACTCTGCATAAAGTTGACTTTGTGATTCATCCCAGTCACAAACCAGGGACTATTTATTGTGAGGTGAATGCGCTGCTAACCCCCTACAATAAGGGCAGTTCACTGTGCATGTGGATACTTTACTCCCTGAACAACAGATCCCAGGATATCAGGATGGGAGATCACACATCATCCATTCTCCTGAACACTGGCACACCACAGGGGTGCTTCCTTAGTCCCCTCATCTACTCAATCTGTTTAACCATGATTGTTCCTCTAGTCACACACCAACATAAAAAAATTGCTGATGATATCAGCATACCAGGATAATGGTAATTGATAATGTTGAAATGGCCTACTGAGAGGAGGTCAGGCATCTCACAGAGTGATGCTATCACTCTAACATGGACTTGAACACTAAAAAAACCCCAAGGAAATGATACTAGACTTCAGGAAATTGAAGTACACCAAGTACCCTGCATACATGGGAAGGAAGTAGAGAGCTTTAAGTTCCTTGCTGTTCACATGTCAGCTGACCTCATCTGGACCACACACATCTTCCATCCTTCTGTCCAACGGAGGCTTTCCCTCCAGAGGAAGTAAAGCACACCCACTGCCCTCATCACCTGCTGACCACCTTCTTTTGACCTACTGCTGCACAGTGTGGTTCAGCAGCTGCACAGGAAATGAGCAACAGCACTATGTCTGGATGATCAAGTTACGGAGCCCTGGGCACAAATGTTCAGTGGGTTCTAGACAACTTTTAGTAATCAGACATATCTTACAGGAATTTGGACATTCATGTACACAGGATAGTTTGGAATAACTAGCTCTGTAACTTAAAAAAAAAAGGAACAGTAACAGAATTGCAGTAATTTAAAGAGTGCTTGTAAAATGGGCCTGCTGGTGGGCCCATTGTAAATTTAAAGTCCCCCCCCCCCCCTCCCTGTTTGCCTCTTGGATGGTTAACTAACTGTATGTGGGGTCCCTGGACACGTGCCTACAATGCCCATTGAATAATCAGGCTCAAGAAATGACCTGCAACAGGTGGTGAGGGCAGCAGAGCATTTTATCAGTGTGACTCTACCCTTTCCTATTGATATTCACTGTAGCTGATTCCAAAGGAAAGATTGCTATAATGACCACACCCACCCTGGACATCACCTATTCTTCCCTCTGTACTCTAGAAAGAGATTCAGTTCAATCAATTTCAAAAGCCACAGG
>VVHJ01030239.1:52691-85267 GCA_015107715.1 Tylochromis polylepis
CAAGGTTATTTAAAAAAAAAAAAGGCAGTAAAAAGCATATCCCCCCCCCCCACAGACTATATTTGCATTTGTCCTTTTCTATTTCCATTTTATATTTATACTATCACTATTTCGTCTTTTGGTGTCGTTGTTGTTTGTCCAGCACATCCCTCAGATACTCAATTGGATTGAGGTCTGGGGAATTTGAAGGCCAAGTCAACACCCAAAACTCATTGTTGTGCCCCTCAAGCAATTCCTGAGCCATTTTCGCTTTGGCAGGGAACATTACCTTGCTAAAAGAGGCCACAGCCATCAATAAAAACTGTTTCGATGAAAGGCTATATGTGGTCTTCAACAGTGCTTAGGTAGGTTGTACTTCTCAAAGTAATATCCACATGGAAGGTAGGGCCCAAGCTCTCCCAGCAGAAGGTTGTCCAAAGCATCACGCTGCCTCCGCCTTCTTGCCTTCTTTCCATCCTGGTGCTGGGTGTTCCCTAGGTAATCGATATGCACACCCAGACATCCACGTGGTGGAATAGAATACATGATTCATCAGACCAGGCCACCTTTTTCCATTGCTCTGTGTTATCGTTTTGATGCTCACATGCCCATTTTTTGGCGCTTTCGGCAGTGGACAGGGGTCAGCATGGGCATCCTGACTGATCTGAGACTATGAAGTCCAATACTCATAAAACTGTGATGCACTCTGTATTCTTACACCTTTTTTTTTTTTTTTTATCAGAACCAGCACTAACAGCCTTTGCTCCCCATGTGCATCAATGACCACTCATGATCCTGTCACTGTTTTGCCAGTGTTCCTTCCTTGGACTACTTTGATAGATACCACTGCAAACCAGGAACACTCCACAAGAGCAGTTTTGGATATCTCTCATCCAGCCATCACAATTTGGCCCTTGTCAGACTCTCTTAAAACCTTGTGCTTACCTATTTACTCGTTCTAACACAGCAACAAAATGTTCCTTTGCTCCCTAAATGTATCCCACCCACTAACAGGTGTCACAATGAGGAGATAATGAGTGTCATTCACTTCACCTGTCAGTGGTCATAATTTTATGCCTGATCAGTGTATATGAAGTCTTTCTTTCAGAATATACACAATTTGAAACATCTAGGTTGGAAATGTCCAACGTATGCGTACATGCACACACACAAGGCAACATGCTAAAGCCACTTAAGTATTGTATGCCTTTTTGAACACACAGATGCATAGATACCTTTTCTTGAATGTCTGCTTCAGGTCTGTAAATGCATGTAATTCTATCAAATGAAGGTTGATAGAACCATTCACACCTATGGGCAATTTAGTGTTACCAATTAACCTATCCCCACTAACTACATGTCTTTGGATTGTGGGAGGAAGCCAGAGTACCCAGAGAGAATATGCAAACTCCACACAGAAAGACCCCAACCTGATGGTGGAATTGAACTCAGGACCTTTTTGCTATGAGGCAACAGTACTAACCATCGTGCCGCCCAAATTAGAGACTGACATGCTTCAATTTAAAATATTCTCACCAGTATATGAACAGTTTGCTAAAAATACCCATACACTTGTAGCATTTAAGCAGCAGATCGTGTTAAACATCACCAACCTCTCCACATAAGCTCAGCCGCTTAATTTAAATTTATTCTTATTCTCAGTCCAGTTGAATAATTGTAATTCAGTGATGTTTTATTTATGTGTTGAAATGAAAAATTACACCTTTCCTTTGGTCTATAATAGTATTTGGTTTATAATAGCTAATAGCTTAAAAAAAAGCTAAAAAAAAAAACCCTAATTGATTATTTATGTGTTTAGAATTTCAAATAGTTGCACATAAACTACAGTATATTCTGAAGGCCTGATCTACAGTTATTTCAGAGAAAGACATGAGTAACTTATTCGAAAGCAATCAAACGGAAATGTGCACTGTACTACTTGAGTGGCTTAAAATTCAGTGCTTTGTTTGCATTCAGTAGCATCTTGCAGGAAAAATGAGTAATGCCACTCTGTAAACTCGAGCACTGCTGGGCCCAGAGGAAAATCCTCTTTGCTGTTGAGGCAAGCATCTATTTATATTTTATTCCGAGTTGTCAACATCAGTTATATCTGATTATAGTCCCGTCTTTTAATTTGACTGTTTATAGGGTTGCCCCAGATGAGACAATTATGAAAACCTTGTCTGCATACAAAGCATTCAGTTAAGCTCCCAGCAGGGCATAAAGACCATTGATTCTTCTGAAGTTCTTGAATAGCTTATGAAAAAGTAATGCTGGACACAAGCAGAATTTAAAGGTTGTTGCTTTGCCATCATTCTCCTTGAGGAATTTACTTAAGTGCACATATTGTTGGTGAAAGTCAAAGATCGTGAGGCAGATTGGTGATAGATTGGTGGCTTCTGACCTGAGATGTCTGCTTTATTTATATAGCAAAAACATGAGTGAAATGTACAGCAGAGCAGTGCCATTAGGAGCATTTTGTTTTTAACAGCAGTGAGTATCCATTCACGGTTTCTGTGGACAAGAATGAAATGGTCTGATATTTTTCTTCTTGCCAAGTGAGTGAGTGGTTTTCTGTTTTGAAGACACTTTACTAAGATTCACAAGAGTCAAAACTACTCAGAGAATATTTGTGTATACTGAAATCTTATATGTTTTGCATCAACATCAGCTGATTTAGAAAGTTATAGGATATATAGAAATTAAAGAAAAGAAACAGACAGTGTAGCTTTAGTTTAGGATTAGTTTGTGAATATATATGTATAAATGTGGGCACTTTTGTTAACTTTAAAAAAAAATTATTGAAAGGTTAGTTCAAGTATGCTATGTTGTACACACTCAGTGTTTACTCATTCAGCAATACAGAAATAACTCTTTGAGGTCTTTGACCTGGAACACACATTAAATATTGAATCGTGAAGAAATATTGAAATGGTTGTTAATGTGAAAACAAAATGCATACAGTAGTTTAAAGTAATTCTCGAGTTACACATGTGGGGTGTACAGTCTTCCACTGTGGTAGAGTTACTCGATAGTAAAGTTTGTAAAAGTCTGAAGCTGTAATACAATTATGTGATGGTCAAATTAAATTCATAGCCCTTAAATATAAATCCTCAGTCTCACACAAAAAAAGTCAGACAAAGTACTAAAAGAGAAAACATGAACAACGCAAGAACTAAAGCTTCAGCATTTACATGTAATGTAAAGGTCTCTTCTGCTGGAAGTCTGAACACTTTTTGATGTTGTATTCCATTAATGAAGGCGGAGCAGTAAATGATGCATTTCCACCTCCCTCCTTTTATGTGTGCTTTGCATTTTTGTAAAAGGAGAGGGAGGGAAGGAGGAGGAAGTTGGGTAAAATAAGAGAATTGAAAGGAAACCCACCCAAAAAATGATGCTTGACTGGGGAGGAAAAGTTGCCACTGACCAAAAGCCCGCTTTGACTGTATACATGATGGATGTAGACGGTATATCCTGCTTCTTTTGACTGCCTACTTTAGGGGTGGCCACAGCAGATCATCTCTTTCAATCTCACCCTATACCTAACATGTCGTCCTTCACTACATCCCTGATCCCTCTCTATGGTCTTCCTCTTTTCCACCTGCTTGGCAAGTCCATCGTCAACATGTTTTGTCCAGGGTATCCACGCTTCCTCCACTGCATATGTTCAAACCATCTCAGCCTCACTCTCTAAATGTCTCCAAGCTATTCAATCTGAGCTGACCTTCTGACATAATCATTTCTAATCCTGTCCCTCCTAGTCACTCCCAGAGAAAGTCTTAACATCTTCAACTCTGTCACCTCCAGCACTACCTTTACATATCACATTTACTATCCACATCTGTCTTTTTGGACAGATGTGGATAGTAATGCACATTAATTTGTATTTTTTTCTGTAATTTTCCTCAAAATTCTTTTAACTTACAAAATGTGTTATTAAAAAGAAAAAGATGTATTACAAAAGGAAAATTTTGTATAACAGCAATTACGAGTCAAATCTCATTAAGCTGGGGAAAAAGATGTAAAAGTCAAACTTGTGTCACAATTTGAGTACCAAAACAATGTTTGTTTGTTTTTTTGTTTTGTTTTGTTTTGTTTTTTTTGATTGTGTGTTGTTAGTTTGTGTGATTGACAACTTAAATTGAAGTACAAATATTCATTCAGTAACAATGCCACATATTCAGATGAGAGTACCAGCTGTCAGACCTTTCTGGACAAAAAGTTTACTTTCATTGCTTTGGCGCTGTATGTAAATATTGTCTTAAGCCGTCTCAAAAGATAATCTTGCTAGAGGGCCTCAGTCTATTTCTCTGCATGAAAACAATATCCAGCTGTTAGCCGCATGCAGAAAAGGGCTTGTTAGCGCATCGCTCTTTCCTCAAGTTTCACCTAAATAAGCCTTTAAAAGTTGTTTTGTTTGTTTGTTTTTAATATGTAGCAAAAGCAATTCAAAACTTGGACTTGAAAATTTAGAATTTTCTTTTTAAACACAAATTCTAAGTTAATATTACTATTAAGACAACTAATGTCTTTATATCTAATATCTAGCACCTTTGTCCACATGAGTACTGTTTGGCAGTTTGATAGAATAAACAATTTGAGCAAAAAAAGTACATGGATTGTAGTGTGTGTGTGTGTGTGTGTGTGTGTGTGTGTGTGTGGTATGGTAATGATATATTTTTTTCAATTTTTAAACATATCATTTTCTTTGTTCTGCAGCTTAAAAATGCGTTCTTATGGCTTTGGTGCAAAGGTTTACTGAATATGAATCAGTGTGGGGGGAGAGAACTAAACCCAGACATCTTAAAAAGAGGATGTCATTGTTTTGATGTCTACAGCTAATTGGGTCAAAATGAAGTAGAGCTTGACTTGATTGAAACCAGTGTGGGACTTAACTGACTGTGTGTTTAAAAAATAATAATATTTGCCCTGCAATAAGCACTCCTTAAAGATGCTGTCATTTTGATAGACTTAACTGTTGACTTTCTCCTGATTTGCTCTGATGTCATGGTCAGAGACTCATAAGGTCACAGTGCTGTATTTTTATTTATTTATTTTTTTAAATCAGTTGCTTTCCCATCTGTACAATCACAAGGCATGGTAGGATGACTCTCATCAGTGCATTCAGGTGTCTCTGCCTCATAGCCTAATGATGGCTATGTGACGATCACATTAGGTTTTTGGCAGTATCAAAGTGAAAATGAATTTTGGTGATAAATGGTCGACAAATATACTGATCTGTTTTCAAATCTGTCTTCTGTTAGCTGCAGTTCCAACAGTATTTTTAAAACGAAGAGGAAACTTAGCAGTATGCTAGACTTAAAAGACCAACTTGACCAATGGGCCTGTAGCCTTCATCAGGATCATCAAGAACGATATTGCAAACAGAAAACCCAGCTTGCCTTATATCACATGGCCATATGGCCAGCACATCCTTGCTGGTGCCCCATTGGTGGATAAATATACTGGACATAATTTTTTATTGTTTATTTTATTTACTTCGTTTGTTTTTTCTGTATAATCACACACTTGAGTGGATTGGTGGGCAGGTGTACTGGACCTATATGATTGGTTGTTTCAAATTTTCTCATTAGTATTTTTTTTTCTACTTGAATGCACCTTTGGAAGTTGGTCAAGTTGTGCCAAAAAAACCCCTCAGTTTTATTTTCAGTATATTGGCATCAAGCATAAAAACATTTACTTTCTTCATAATCACCTGCATAGCTTCTTTTGGTATCATTTGGTAGTATTTTATAAAACACTCTGTACTCCTTCAGTGGAGAATCTTTATTGCACTGAGAGAATGTTGTTTGGAAAAGAATTGGTGAAAACGTGCTGCTTCCAGAAATTTTTTTAAACTGAAACTCTCAACAGAATCTGCTCTGGATGAGGTTTGGTGTTGAGATGGACTTCAATTCGCTTTTTAAAAATGTAATTTCCATTTACCTTTTTTAGATTTTAGAGTATGAAAGCGTTTATTGTACAGTTATTGTAGACTGCAGACAATATATCATCATTGTAGTCCAGAATCAGAATCATAGTGAAAGTGTAACTGATTTAATTCCTCAGTTGAGTTGTTAAAAAATGTTTTAATATCTGTAATGATGTGAAGCTATCACAGCCTAACAGTTCAATAACATATTATACAGGATTATCCACTTTCTTTCTTCTCATCATGTATTTTGACCTATTATTATGTATTGAATTAACGTTCTGTAGTTCTGAGAGCGGGAGGTGCATCAGTACTTTCTTGAAGAGGAATCTCACAGGTGCTGGCGCTATATTAGTAATGGCTGTAAAAACAGAAATCGAAGGAAACAATCTAATAATATTTTTGGCCTTCAAATGTCAAAGGCCTCACTTTTAAAAATGAAACAGTACTTCACCTTGTGCTTCACACTCTTCACACCTGCTGGGAGTCACTTGACTTAAGCTGTATATAACATATCTGTCATGCTTCCGTCTTCCGTTGCACTAGATGTCTCTGTTCAGAAATGAATTACAGATGTTATGGCTTAAAGTAGTCACTAGAGTCACTGGAGAATAAGGAGTCTTGAAGTCGAAATTAAATTGAACCTTTTCAATACGTCTCTAAGATTCCTTGAGCTTTTCTTTGTGGAGTGTTTTTAGGGAAGTGAGGGAGTCATGCGTGATCATGCCAGTCAATTAGAGGCACCTTCACCTAATTAACCTCTCTTTCTGTAACAGTAGATGCTTGTTGTAAAGCCTGTAGACTCAAATGCTAAAGTTCGTGTCAAGCTACTGAATAATGAGGGTCCAGCACAGGCCTTTCAACTTGAAAAGGCTAACATACTGTACACACAGACAGCTCGTGAATAGAAACGTATAATTAGTTACTTATTCCCACAAGCAAAAGACTCGTGTCTGCAGGCATTTTGAGATTTCTGGTAACAAATTGACCGTCAGAGTCCTTGCACCTTGATAAGGGCATGATGCTGTATATAGAAACATCTGCTGAAAAAGAATTTAGATACGTATTCCCAAGAGAGGAAATCTTCTGTCTGAAGTATTGTTGTGGGATTTGCGACAGATAATGGAGCAGAGGGAGCATATAGCAGCCTTGCTACTGTTTACAGAATTTTCTGACTGCCTTGCAGTGATGTGACCATCTTAGTTGATGGACTGCAGTTTTCTGACAGGTGGGGTCCAGCTGTGTAGCCTCATTTCAGCTGAGTTCAATTCAGGTTTTATTTGTATAGCCAATATACAAATAAATAAATAACACTTTGAGGTTCAAAAGAGCTTCACATTCATGTATTAAGAATACATTCAGAAAAGATTGGGGGATAGACTTAAATAAACAAGCAATCCACCAGAAATATGCATATCTGTATACACACATGCACACATATGTATGGACATAGAAATAATCACAGAAATAAAAATTAATCATACCTAAAATAAACCACAGATCCTAAAAAAGTCACAGATGAATATGCAAAAAAGAAACACTCTTAGACGTACCAGAAGGAAAAGACCAGTATGATGCTGATAAAGAAGATATAAGCATATGGGCATATGATCTGCATATACCACTAAAAGACTCATAAATGTAGCTGAACTCACTTGGTGGTACTTTAGAGTAGTGGTATTATTTTCTTTTTTTTTAGTGGATGCCCTAAACTTTATGAGTTTCTTGAAATTATTGGTAGAGTTTGTGTCCCTAATATTTTGAGGTAGGCTGCTGCATAAATTAGAACAAGTGGTAAATTAATTGGAAAAGCTGCGTGCCTAGTTTTTCTCTGTGAGGAATATTGGATATCTAAGCGTTTGTGAGTAGAGGACCTAAGAGTGCAAGTTGGGACGTAAAGTGACAGAGTTTCAGAAATACACGATTGTCTGTCATCATTTTATATACAAGTAACTACAACATACTTGTATATCAAAGTCACAGGTTACTTGTACACAAGTAAGACACTGGAAACAAGTGTAGGTCAGGTAAAAATTTGGCAATTTTTAGTTTTGGGGCCAATTGAAATAATTTCCTCTTTTCTTTAAATTTTAACAAAGTTTGCAGTGATTTCCTTTGTAAATAACAGTTAAACACTGTGCTAGAGAATTCACTGCAACATGGCCATCTGGAGAAACATAGCTGTGTATGCAGCTGCATAACTATGGTAATCAATATTATGTTGCTAAGTGTCTCTTTAGCCATAGTCTGGACCTCTCCTTACTGCATACTAATCATTTTACATTTGGGTTTTCACCATAACTGCTAATCATAGTTAATATTGCAGAACTGTAATCTTCACCTTTTAGAATGCAATAAAAATGAAGCGAGAACTATCTGAGAATACCAGGCTATGTCAACCTAAGGGGAAGATTTGTTTTCAACCTGTAATTGTCATTCCAAGGCATGCTGCAAGGTTTCCTCTTAGCACAATCTGTTTGAACTTTTAAGCTGCACTGTACAAGGCAAAGGAAGACTTAAAAAAAAATACTGTACCTCATTATATTTTTCTCTCTTAGTGATAACTGCTGTGGTCCCTAGTCCATTCTGCTTTTTTCTTATTTTGACATTTTAGATCAAATATTTCATTAATCCAGCCTAGCAAGGAGCTAAGAACACTGTCTGAACATGACAGGCTTACGGGAATGAGGAAGGATGGGCCTTTTAATGAAGAGGATAAGGTTTTAGCTTGGGAAAATGAACACCAGCAAAGAGTGGGAATTACTTCTCTGTCACTTTGAAGTTAATGTGAGAGCCTCAATTAAATTGAAAAAAAAAGTCCCTTTTTTTCCCTGCACGTTGCTCTGCTTAGCAGAAATCCGTAACCTTTTTGCGTAAAGACTCCTCTCATATGCCTTTGACGTCAGTGCTTATGTATCTTATTTCACACTTGACAAGATGAGGAATTCTGTGTTTTTTACTCCATGTGGAATATGACACTCTTGGTTGACAGCAGCGTGTAAATGCTCATGGTCAAGGCACATTACCTCACCAGTGAGTGGTAGTACATTCAGTAGGGAAAATGACTTTTTGGTTCAGTGAAATAAGTGAATTTTTTTTCTCTGCGTGTGAGGATAAACACTTTTCCTACAATTGGGGATTGGAAATACAGCTGGCGAGAACAGTCAGTTTCTCTCACTCCACGAAAGGCAGATACACAAAAATGAAAAGTAGGATCTTATTTGCATAAAATAGGTACCCTGGTGTAATCAAATCTGAACTCCCGCGTTGGTAAAAGTTTACAACACATGACAGACAAGCTTTTTCAAGGACCACATTATTTGGCTGAGAGATGACAATGGAGGATGTATACCAGCGGCATATGTATTTAAAACTAACAATATGCGCCCACATTCAAGTGAGTAAGATGAATACATATTTTTCGATGCCTCTATATACTTTACACTGATAAACAAAAGCTCTGTTTCAGTCACAAGTACCTAAACTTGTAGAGCTCATCCTAAGACTGAAAACAGATTCACTTGGAAACGTTAGTTATATCGTGTGTATACTTGAATGAGGGAGTGAGTGAGAGAAAGAGAGAGAATTAACGTACTTGAGAACAATTTCATTTGATCACATTAGAATTTAGTGATGCAAGGAAAATATACTGCAAGTTAGAAAACGGATATTTTTTTTGGTTAGATTTTTTTGTTTTTGTACAAAAGGTCTCAGATCTGCATTATTAAGATGACTATACACATGTAAAATAAGCTATAGCAAATCAACATTTTTTTGTTTTTGTGGGGGGGTTCTGTAGGGATTGGTTTTGGTTCAATCTTTAAGCAGTTTAATCACATTACATATTTTGACACCTTGTCACGTAATTGTATGGCTGGTCCTCTGTATCTGCCCCTCATAGCAGCTCCAGTATTTCTTCAAAGATGCTTTGCATATGAAGGCTTTTTAGCAGGATGTTGCATAAAGCAGCCCCAGTACATGAATTCATTTCAACAAGTTGAAAGAAGTTTCAGATCTCACCTTTGTGGGAAATTCTGACATAGATGATTAGGCATGAGTTTCACACCGAGTGCTAATATTTCAAGGATTTTTGTGAGGGTCCTGCAAAATATGATGATCTGCTAAATCCTTTCATTTTTATTTATTTATTTTATTTTATTTCATTTAGCTAGCTGTTTTTCTTTACATTGAAACAACAGTGCTTGATGCAATCAAAAAGCTATGGACAGAAATTAGATAAGGATGCAGAGGTGGGGAACTCTCCCCCAATACCTCCTGGCAAATAACTCAAAGGTTATAATATAATATAGTAATGATTCCCACCAAACTGTACCATCCTGTCCTTGCACACTTCAGACTTCAAGTGCAACACAAGGACAGTAGTACAGGATGGTTTTGTGGACTGGTGTCATCTGCAGCCCACCATCAGGAAATAAAAGGAGATCCAGGTCCAGGATTCCTACTGTTACAATGTTGGAAACTTAGAAATTCAGTTAGTCAGAGAAAGCAAACTGGATCAGAAACTGTGCAGCTGTCTACAATAAGGGCTGGAATCTGTTCTTTCCTGAAAGGATTCTGGTCCAGCGTGTGTGGCATTATTTGTTTTACATGTGTTATGAATCTGTGGTGGCCAGTGCAATTTCTCTTTTTTCTCCCCCTCCCCTGTGCTTTCGTCTCCTGGGACAAAAAGCCTGGGGTTTAATGACACCAGAAAGGCTCAAACATATTCAGAAGGCTGTCTGAGTCAGTCCTGGAGGTGGATCTGGACAATCTGCATGCAGTAGTGGAGAGGAGAATGTTGTCAAAACTCCTCTCCATCATGGATAATGCCTCCCACACTCATAACATACTTCTTGCTAGCCAGAGGAGCACTCAACCGAAGACTAATAATTATTAAATGCTCCATTGAACATCAGAGGATGTGTTTAATTCCTGTGGCCATCCAGTAAAAACATCTCTTCCTGCTACATTTTTTTTTCTTGGACCAACTGTTACAAAATAACTTTCAGAGAAATGAAACTTCTGGTAATTCCTGTAACTATTAAAAGTTACATGGCATTTATGACTCAATGTAAGAGGGATGTACGGACTCTCCCAAGCCAGCTGAGGATGATGATGATGTTTGGGTTGGTATACATAAATTACTGTATAGAACCAAATTAAAAATAATTGTTTTACTCTGAGGAAGAAATTCATTAGAGAAGACCCTAAACCTGTGGCCAGAATGTGCTCCTGTCTAAACCTTTGGTCCATGTGCCTCGCTTATGAATTCTAACAACTCTGGCAAAAGCCAATGCTTGAGAGCTGTTTATACACCATAATTGTCATTTGCATCCAAAACCTGGCTGGCACTATTCTCATCACACGCCCAACAGAGGCCCCTTTACAAATATTTCCTGAAGTTTGACAGTGCATTTATTCAGCGGGGAGGCCATGGGGAGCAAATGAATCCATAACCTTGCATCCCATTGTGAAGGTTATCACTTTCTGAGCAGTCTTAGAATGTCTGCAGGTTGATGACAATTTCACGACCAATTACTCTCTTTCTCACTCGTCATTGCTTGACAATGTTGCCCTCCGTAAAGTTGAGAATTTCACTCCTGTTAGAGCTGAACTTTGCTACCTTATCCTTATTACTTTAAATCAAACTAAACTGACCCAAAGGTACAGTCTAATAAAATGCCATTTAACAATTCCATGTCTGGATCTAGTAGTGAATGTTTCTGACATAGAGTGTTATTGATGACTGCTGGTTTTGTGGTGTATATTTGGAAGAAAATTGCCAGACAGGGTCCATGCTGATGGATGTGGTGGAAAAATAGAGTTTCTGGAGCTGGTACAGTCCTTGTGCTCTGAGACTGTCAACCTGCCAGCACTCAGCTGAAACCTCAAGTGATTGCGTACAGACTTTATCACACAAGCGCCATACAAGCACCACACATGATGGTGGAAATTGCATGTAACGCAGAACGCATTGTACCAGTTTCAAACCAGTCTGATTTAGTCTCTGTCAGCTAGGAAGAAAGCTCACAAATGTATTCCACTTAGTCAAATTTTCAAAGCTAAGTATTAATAAAAAAAACCCTTTTACTTAATAATGTCACAAGTAAAATAAAAACACTTTTGTGCTTGTACTGCTCTGAGGGATGACAATGAACACACCAAAAGCAACATGTGAGAGTGACATTTAAGAAAACACCATTTTGCACTTGTAAGACTCAGAATAACGATTTTCTCACTGCTTGAAGTGAAGGATGAAGGATTTCTGAAAGTGAAATGAGGGCCAGATTTTTTATTTATTTTATTATTGGCACTCATTGGGATTGTAGAGTAGCCATACACCTTGTGATCTAATCAAATTAGCTGTAAAATTTAGAGTACTGGTGATGTCCAATTTTAATTGAAGCCCTCATCTCATCTAATTTTTTTTTCTACATTACTAAATAGAGCATGACAAAATACTGAAATTAAAAAATAAAATCATAGCTCATGGCAGTCTTTTTGTGAGAAAGACAACACAAACACTTTCAATCACATTCTCTGCTCCTGTCAGCCTTCTTCAGGTTGCTGTAGGCTGCAAGTCCATTAAATATACAATATAAATTATTTGTATCCAACACAGTCTATTCTGTGCCTGTGTGCCCCCAAATGTGTTTCCATTTAGCAGCCTTTGTTTCTTACCTTACTGCTGAGTATGATAGGTTATACGACTAAATTGGACATGTCACCCTGCCTTATAGATGTTTTCCTCTGTGACCTTAAGTTCATACAGCAGAACACAGAACAAGAGAAATTGCTGTGGTCTATTTATGTTCATGGTTTTCCTGTAATCGATTTTAATTTGCAGAATCTGGAAAAAAAATCTGGACTACCTTTGAAAAGGCCACCAATACCTCAACAATCAATGACCAGTATTCCTGTTTGTCTTTCTTTCTTTTTTCCCTTTTTGTTTGTTTGGGTTTTTTTAAATAAAAGAAAAGAAAAGGGGAAAAAAGCTCCATCCAAGACATTTTCAGGAAAATCTTGTGAGTTTTACAGAATGAAGTCCTCAGCAAACACTGACCTGAAGTCATACCAATTCTACATGCACACCTAATTGCTGTCTTTGTTTATTTTGGTAGCCGGTCAGTCTAAGGTCATGTTTTGGCAAGAACCCACTGAGTAAAGTCAGGAAATAGGGACACCAGCATAAAGACTTCTCGGACTACATTGAAACAGAGTATTAGCCTTTTTTGGCATAGCCATGGTCTTTCATTTCCTGCAAATTCAGGTCAACGATAATTGCTGCTACTATAATCAATGTCCAGTAAGTGATAATCTTGGCATTCTGGTTATTCAAAGATCCTTATTATACATTTTAAATGGGCTCACATGAAATTCAAATGACCATTCATCTCTTCATGAAAGAGACAGTGCACTCGAATAATTAAATTATACCCAATGTAAGGTGATGCTTATAATAGCTAGTTGTTTCAAAACCACAGCTCATTCTGACAGCACACTTATTTACTGCCATGTTGAGGTTTGCTCTGAGTTAAAGGGGGGAAAATCAGAGATGGATAAAAAATAAAAATAAAATTTACAACTTTTTTCAAGCCAGGAAGAAAACCTTCTCTTTTAGAAACAAGGCCATGGAGATAACTCTGTGAATACTTTGGAAAGAACTGTTGTATCCTGGCTCCTATATGGTGGAGCTGATTGTATCTGCTCAAAGCAATTCTTCACAACATCTGGTCAAGAACACTCTTGAGCTAAGAGTATTATTGTCAAAGTCTACAATCAAGTCATCTTCATGAATGGAAAAACAGAGGAGTCACAACAAGGTGCAAACCACTGGTTACATTCAAGAGGTGAAACTTGTACCAGAATGATACTAAGAGAAAAGTATGGAGACGTAGGGAAATGGCTCCTAAACAAAAGCATTTGGATCATGAGTTGTCAAACATGGTGGAAGCATGAGCGTCTGCCAGTGGAACTGTCACTAGTGCTTATTGATGATATGAGGGCTAATGGATGACTTCTGAAGCGTACAACGCTATACACTCTACTCAGCTTCAGCTGCAGAACTGATCAGACAGAACTTCACAGTGCAAATGAATAAAGGCAACCCAAGAGTTTCTCAATCCAAAGAAATGGGATACTCTTCAATGGCAAAAATAGTCACCTAATTTCAGCCCAGTAGAGCATGCTTTTTAGTTACTAAAGACAAAATGGATCCAGGGAGACCCTCAAACAAGAAGCTACTAAACATGGCTGAAGTAAAGGCCTCTTAGACCATCTCAAGTGAGGAAACACAGCATATGGTGATGTCCGTGGGTTCAGGCAGTCATTGCCTTGAGGTCTACACTTCAATCACATCTTGATTGTTTAATCAAGATGTGCGGAGGCAAAATTACGGAAAACATATCACTGTCCAAAAAAATGGACTGTGTGAATGTACTGTAGACAGTATTGGTATTTGCATGTAAAATTGCTGTTTGTAGTTAAAGCTTTTAAACATAAGAAAACAACAAAATAACGAGTGCAGTTTTACCAAATGTGAAATTGAGACACTCACTGTAGAAATGAAGAAAAAAGGAAACGTCTATTTGGTGCTCTCAGTTCTGAAAAATTAATCACTGGTTGTCAGCTCTAAAGCCCAACTATTTCTTCTCTAAACTTACAATGAAGAGACAAGAAAGCACATCAGTTTACAAAAGAGTAACAGACCATTTTGCTTGGCCGTAGCTCTTTATCCATAATTACAATGGTACTGCTACTAAGAGACCTATTAACATTTTGGGCACAGTAAATTATTTTCAATGGCATTTGTGAAAGGTAAAGGGTGCATATTATTATTGGTAGGTCTTCTTATATAAACAGAAAAAAACCCTCTTATATTAATACAACAAGACTGATAAAATTCTGACTCTCCTTATTTTGTCCTTCATCTCCATTTCACCTTATTTGGCTCTCAAAAACATGTGTACCTGCTCTCTGAAGTATACACGAGGTCCACGTATTCTCTCTGCTTATTATTTCATTGGTTTGTTTGCATACACATCATTTATAGATCAGGACCTTGGTTTACTCCATTTCTGCTCACGCACTGTGTGCAGAAAGATTTGAAGTTTAAAGAGCTAATCTTGTCTGAAAAAAATACTGCTTTCTTCAAGTGTCTATTTAGTTTTTGTGCACACCTCATACAATTTCTTTTAGTGAAGAAGAAATTAAAATAGGTGCGGGTTTATTGTTGCTTTTTAAAGAGAATCGAAAGATGTGACATGTTGCTAGATGGAAAATTTGTTTTCTTGACCCTTTGTGGACACTCGCTGAACAGATTGAAGTAATCTTGAAGGTAGCAAGTGCTTTATACCTTCAACTATGTGTTCTCTGGACTCTGGAAAACAGCCATCATTGATCATCGCTGTGCTGAGAAAGATAAGATAAACCTCAATAGATTGCATTAGTGTTTTTTACTTAGTCTGTTGAGTTTAATGGCATCTCCTGTAATTTCCAGGACTAAATGGAAAGATCTGTCTCTTTCTATCACTCTGTCTTGCCTCTGACTTACTGAGGCTTTCCACACCTTTTTTTCAAAGTGGCAGTTTGACTGTGACTCTTTCTCTCACTAGAGAGTGTCTCAATGGCTTTTACTGTCCATTAAAGCACATCAGCTATGACACATGTTAATAATAAGCAATATCCAAGCTTGATGGCCACCACCACAGGTCCAGGGCTGTCAGACTGAATGTCACATGCTGAGTGAAATCATAACATAAAAGGTAGCTGCATCAGCACCCAGGGCTTAATGTGCTAATGAATGCTCTCATGAGGCTAGGTGTCATGTTACTTTGGTGTGATCGTTTCTTTTTTCTTTCTTTTCTTTACTTTTCACTGCCATAAAGTCTTCTCTTATAGCAGCATTCATTTACTGTATGAACTCCCTGACTGCCACTGAAATCTGGTTGCTCATTAGTTCTCAGTTGCACAGAAACCCTGGCAACATTTTAAATATTTAATGAAGGGAACTGTCACAAAATGCATCCTAACTAATTCTGGCTCATCAATGTTTGTATGTAAAAAATTAAATTACAACTTATGTAAAGTTATTATTTTTTCAGTTACTTTGGAGCCTCTGAAAACTCGGGATTATGTATATAAATGCTCGAATTTTAAACCGTAAATGCAGGACTTCAATCGCACCTTACGTGATTATAAATCCACAGCAATGGTCAAAGAGTTAAAACTATAAAAATAGTGGCTTTCAAATGTTTATGGACCTCACTGTGCTGAGAGAGAGAGAGAGAGAGAGAGAGAGACCCTCTCCCTCTAGCAGCCAGACTGAGACACATAATCAAGTATGTGATGGAGCAAAAGGGGTGAGCTGAAGTTCCAGCACTTCATTATTAACAAGGAAAGACCTTTCTGCAGTTTTTAATTTTATGTTTTTTAACCTGAAAAATAGGCGGGTGGTTTAATGTTGTATTTGTTCACTTGCCAACATGAAGTGGTCCTTTCTAAAATGCTAAATAGACACGTAAATAAATAGTAATAAAGTAAATAGTCATGTTGTATAGATCTACACAATAATGTGTGTTGGAGGCACCATAGAGATGGTTTACATTGGCAGATTGTGAGGGAAATACTTTAAGTGGCTTTCCTCAACACTTACTCATAATGAGATATATTTATGTAATTTCAAAAATAAAAAAAATGAAAATATAAAAATGACAAGTTGTTGGTTTACAGTGAGTAATGTGTTTCACCATTTCTTGGTGAGGTGCACTCATCACCTCAAGTCTTTTATCTGCTGTGAGAACAGGTGACTAACAAAAACTCTAAAAAAACTGAAGGCACTTTCCTTATTTTGCTACTTTGATTTCAGGCAGTAGTCTAAGCTAACGGTCTCCTCACCCCTACTAGCAGAGATCCTGTGGGTCCATTAGATCAGCGCTCCATTATGGTTCCTCTTGTAACTGTAAAGTCGCACATCGGAGTGGTAGTCCTGCTGGCACAAATTTAGGGGATGGCTGTCTTTTTAGAGTGGCTTTGTGTGCTTCTGCATGTCCTCTTTTTATGCCAGTAAAACGGCTGGTTTTTTTGTTGTTGTTTGTTTTGTTTTTTTCTTGCTCTGCAAATCCCTCTAGTTTTCTATGCTTAAGGGGTGTCTGTTTTCTCCTATGGCTTTCCAAGAAAGAAGAAAACCAGTTTAAATAAAAATCCAAATGCTAACAATTTTCTTACATTCATTTTCTTAAATGCTCATCCAAGTAGAGTGACAGGATTGACAGATGGCTACTCAAGCTGATGTTAAGCAAGTGGTTTGAACACCCTGGCCAGTCTATTACACAGCCGCCTGTGGCCAATTTAGAATCACCAATTAACCTGGATGTCTTTGGATACGGGGAAGAAAACTAGAGTAGCAAGAGGAAACTCAGACACCAAGGGACATGCAAACTTGGCACAGTAAGGCTGGAGGCAGGTTCAAAACCCTGTAAAACACCAGTTCCAAGTATTGCACTGTGGTAGAACTGGCATTTTTGTTTTCATGTCACAAATTCCTCTAACTCAACCATATATGAGAGGTATGTTAATTTTGCCTTGATTTTGGGATGTACTGTTAAACCACTCCCTTTGTCTTTTAGGAATGAAGACTTGCAGGCTCTTGCTAAAAGTGAAAGCATGGCTTACATGCTGAATATATCACTGTCAAAGCTGTAAAACATTTGAAGGCATAGAATAAAATGTGGTCTCAATAGAAATGTGCTGTACTTTGATTTAGAAAGTTTATGCGTAAGATGGTTAAAACCAAAATAGCGTATGGAGTTAATAGTGAGTATTATATATTTGGGACTTAATGAATCTGAACTGTTTGACCGTAGGACAGTGTCTTTCTTTTTCAATTGGACTCACGGTATAGCACTCCGTGTGTCTGCTCTCTTCGTATTTGTTTCATGTTTTTTGCACCCACTTTCTACTCTGTATCCCTCTGCCCCCCCCTTACACTTTCTCACACTGCATTTGTCAGTCTCTCTCTCTCTCGCTCTCTCTCTCTCTCTCCCCCCTTTTGTGTCTCTCCTTCTTTTGCTTCCCTCTTTTTTTTTCTTCTCTTGTTTCCTTTGAAGTGCTAAACAATGAGAGGGCTGCACTCCCTGTTAAGCTCACAGAGAAAGTCCAGGCTGAAACTGCTTGGCACAGTGCACCACAGCTGAATCTTGTCCTCTGGACCACATGGGGATGAGAAGGGAGGAGGCAGCATCAGAAGTATAGTCGGCATGCAGTGACAATGGCTGCATAGAGCATTGATCCCCCTAGCTGAAACCCAGACTACATCTGCACAGCATAGTTGATGAACACTCATTTCCAGAGACTGTTTCTGTCTGCCTCTGTTGGTCTGAATGTTGAACCTTGACAACCTTCCATTTCTTGACACAATGTATAAGAGACTTTAAGGGTGTAATTATGGAGACCAAAAGATTTGCATGTCAGGACCTTATTGATTATAATGATTGAGATAAAGGATTTAATTAGTCCAGCTTGTCACTGTTGAGCATGAGGAAAATTACTTGTCCTTCCATTGTCTCCATCTTACCCCTTCTGCCTCTTTTTCTTGCATGCTGCCACAGACACATTCTTGCAGTGATAAATGCTATTCATTACCAAAGGATGGAACGGGAAATGAAGCAAAATTAGTGCTCTGGGAAGCGATCCATGACTGGGGCATATACCATTGGCTGCCGAGGCATCTGGGACATGTGTTTATCCACTCCCACATGTTTCTTGAAGCAATATCTCACAGTTACTCACATTATGTTGTTCGCACCTCACTCTGCAATCTGATACAGCCTCTCTCCTTTCCAATTTCTTCCTTTCTGTCTGTGTCTGTTTCATTTTTTCATAGACACTAATGCCATCTCTGAATTATATTCTTTTGAGGCCCTTTATGCTTTTAATTCTGTCTTTTCTCAGAAGGAGAGCTATAATTTTCAACTATCCAGTGGAAGAAATTTCTTCCGAATAATGTGACACATTGTACACAGGGAATTTATAATTATATAGATTTATATTGTCCCGTTTTTCATTACGGTAATTTTATTTCAGTTCACATGTATATAGCTTGTATTACATTTTCTTTTCCTTTACCTTTAAAGGATATCTGCAGTCAATTTGAGAACCATGACAGTTGTAGCAAGTGCATTGTTTGATTCTTAGTGTATCCTGTAGTTTCATCTAACAGCTATTTAATCTGTTTGACTGCTCTGAGGTGAAGTGTTAAGGTCTTTCTGTGCTGCTACAGTTGTCCGAGTTTTTTTTTTTTTTTAAAGCTTTTTGCTGTTCATTTTATTCCATTTGGAAGCACAACTAAGTAAGGGAGAGTGGTGTCACAGTATAGGTCACTGACAACTGCTCAAAGGCACTGACTTGAGAATTGATTATTTTATTAAGTAATTTCTGTCACTTCTTGTCATGGCATGCGATAAGTAACATTAGTCAGAATGAAGAACATTTAAATTTGACAAAACCTGTTGTCTGCTGGTGCAATATAACATGTCAGTCAGATAGGAGTAATAATGTCTTCTACTCTGTCAAGCATAGGTGTTATCCAGCATGTATCTAGTATTGATTTGGGATGACACTGGTCTTACATGACATGTCAGTCAGAAATGTACTTCTGTCAGAACAGTTTTAGTCAAAATAGGACTGCTATGGCTCTCTGGGACCCACATCTTTGCGCTTCCATGCACATACATGGAAAGCAAAAAGGCAAGGACAGCAGCAACAAGAAGAACTCACAGAAAAGAACAAACTGACTGACATTGGGCATGATGTTGATTAAGTCATAAACATAATGAATAGCATGAAATTGAAATCTGTTTGAGGTGGGTTGCAAAGCAGCTTACAGAGTCGGCTAGAGATTTACACAGAAGGGCATCAGCTGAACTATCAACTAATGGGTTGCAAAATCTAATGCTAGGTGTAGTTAGTTACGCATCCAGATGTTTGAGTGACCAGTCATCAACTTGAGGTGTATGTGTTAGTTTTTCTTTTAAACATACCTCTGTTAGCCGTTGTCTGATAGACATTTGAGGCATACGAGAATCATCAAGACACCGTTAATGATGGTTGTTTCTACCATATTATCCACAAATGTGTCATATATATGTTACTTTGACATTCTGGTGGTACTGTATGAGAGGACAACTCATGAGATTGCAAGGATTTTATAAAAATGTATGCCATTGAGACAATAAATGTACCAAAAACCACATTTTTTTTGCAAGTCCACCCAGTAGTTCTGGACATGGTTCAGTCTGAAGGAAAGTACTGAAATATAACCAATGATTAGCTCTCGAAACATCATTATAACCAGCACAAATTGTTACTGTAGGGTTGGCTCTTAAATCAGATTTCTTCTCAGTGTATTTGGGGTTCCAGTGGCAGTCTCTTGATTGATTTGGCCGCACCAGTAATCGGTGATGGTAACAGCAACGGTGGCTTTCTACTACAAATCACAGAATTCTGGGGGCAGGCTATAATTGGCCTTTTCTATCATTCTGTGAGTAACCGTGATCTGATTTTATGCTGCACTTGGCACGAGCCTGCCAATAGCAGGGCACAGAGAAAGGAGTTGGTTACCTTGCTGAGACGTTGAAGGTGTGCAACCTGCTCCCTCCAGCTGTACATCTAACAACTGTTGCTGCTGCTGTTTCTTGTTTTATTACTTCTGGTAATTTTTCAAACTGATCTGATTGTTTGTTTTGTTTTTTTAAAAACAAACTGTATAATACCCTTTTCTTGTCTATGTAGATATATTTTTGATGAATATAAAAGCATTAAGCATTTACTCAAATCTGCTTTATCAATCAGAATCAGAATACTTTATTAATCCCTAAAGAAATGATGTGGTTACAGTTGCGCCAAGATTATAAGGACAGTAACAGACCTAACTACATTAAAAAATACAATACATTACAAAGTTAAAAAAATATAAGAAATGGCTCTAATATATACAAATAGCTTAATTATAAATATCCAGAATATTACAGAGATTAAATATAAATGATTGACATTTTACTCTAAACTGTAAACTGTAAAACTTTGTTATTTGTTGTTTTTCACTGTATAGGATGTGCAAAGCGGTATAACTATTGCACTGTGTGCTGTGCTTTAGATGGAGGAGTTGTTTAAACCATGTTTCCAGTATGATTTCCTGAATCACCTTCACCTGAGTCACCTTTTCCACCTTGGACCATCGGTTTCAGTGATGTATCAACACTTTTTCCATGTCCAAGTTTCTGCTGTGTTGATTGAGGTCTTTTAAAGTGCTCTAAGGCTTTGTTTTAAATGCTTAATTTAGTTAATATAAACAAGCACCCCCACAATGATTGGTCATTCTCAGCTTATTCGACTAATCATTATTACCACTACTCATGTGCTCAGAAAAGATTCACTCACCAAGTAGCAACATAAACCGATTAATGACTTATTATGTGTTGTGGATGGATCATCTAAGATGGTCTCTTGGCTGGCGTTTGGTCTGTTTTCAGCATCTCCCTTCTGCCTTATGATGGCATTTGTGGTCTGCCCATCAGAGACCCTCAATATGAAGTTCTTTGTAGAATAATTTAACCCTCATCATATTGTTTCCTATTGGTAATGCCTTTACATTAACGAAACCACAGCTCCATAGCTAGGCAATCGGTGGTACAAAGAATTTGGACTATTTTTAATTCTCAGTGGTGTCTCACAGTTGATTTTTGCCCAATGACGTCAGGCTTAATAAACAAATATATATACAAAATTTAAAAAAGGACTTTTGCATTTTTCTCCAACGGTGACTTAGCTTAGGATAAGTTCTAACTTTAATTCTGACTGTAATCTATTTAGAAATCCTAGAGATAACATTCATTTTGCAAACTTGCTGGTAGGGCTTCTGAGATGTTTGCCATCACCTTGCCCAGTTATAGCTGGTTAAGAGGTAATATATCATCAACATTTGAGATAATTGCCCTTAAAGATTTAAAGTTATTGCGAAAATTAAGATATACACAAAGAATGAAAGTTGTGGGTGCTTTAAAGTTGTAGCATATTTTGCTGGTGCTTTGGGTAACTGCTTATTTTGCTGTTTTTTTTTCCTCCCTCAAAACCAGGCTGGAAAAACTATAATGGAAATTTAAAAAAACAAAAAAAGTAACTGCATACCTTTTTATTTACACATCAAGGTCAATCAAGGTGGTCACTTAAAATTAAAAAAACCTAATATATTCAGCACTGAAAAGAAATACTAATCTTTATGTCTGTTTCTCTACATTTCAGACAAAAGCATACTGATATAAACACTTGGGCAAGTTGTTTAGCAGTATTGCAAAAGCTGTGAAGGTGCATGGCTCAGTTATTTAAAATTTAACTTTTTTAAAGTTTCAATCTCATGAGGCACAGTGCTGTAAAATGCAATTTTAGCACGTTTCATTGACCTTTACATTTACACAACAGCATGAAGTTTCTGTCACAGTGTGTTTTGTTGAAATGGGTTCAGCTTTGGTTCAGAAAATTTGATTTCAGTCACATAAAAGAAAAATCACCCAAGAAGCACCCAAAACATAGCCTTGTACAGTACAAGGCTGTTCTCCGTATTTGCACATGACAACCTCAGGTGTCTGTAGGCATGTTACTGTATGCATCACTGAACATTATCATGGTGACTGACAGAAAATGTGAGAGAATAAACACAGATTGTCATAGGAAGATTGGACTACACTGAAGTAGATGATAGTGCTGTTTATTCTGCATTTGTCCAGTTGTTATGATTTATAATACTGCACAGTATTTCTTCTAATTATGGCTTTTGGTTTATAGGTGTGTGAATTTGACCAAAGAACGAGATGTGGTTTGATCAAAGAAATATGAATCAGGTATTTCTCTCTCAGATTGAAGATTTCAGGGGTTTTTTGTGTTTTGTTTTTACCTTATGTTGTATTTATGTTGTTGTGTTATGTGGCATTTACTACTGTTATTACTGGCTCATATTAGGCTGCCACAGGCTCTTTTGCAGATGTGTCGGTGTACATATTCTCCAACATTAATGTAGAAATTATATTTTAGGAATTATTTCTTAGCATGTCCAGTTGAAGGCCACAGACTCCATTGCTCTTACTGTCTGCAACACTCATAGCAAAAAATGTCACAGCTAAACAGATAGTAGTCCAAAGATCAGTGGTATCTCCACAGTAAGTTGCTAACTAGCTTGTGAAATATATTGCTGGAAAGACAATAAACAGTTACCCCATAATTTGAACATTTTATGTAATTCTAACATGAAAAACAAAATACTGAGTGACTTAGTGTCAGCAGAACTTTGTTTTTGTTTGTTTGGTTTTTAATCCCTAAAATTCTGTATCAGCCTAAAAAATCGTGGATCATTGGGCTCTACTTTCTATGTTCTACTTAGCAAGTCGATTACACTGTGATTTTGCTCTGCTGACCTAGAGTGGGGCATCTCAGAGACAGACTGAATCCGACAGGATGGACCACTGAGATTTTTAAAGCATTGCTTTGCTATATTTTATTTATGTCCTTAAGATGATTCACCCTGACATTTGCTGATGCTCTCTGTCTCAAGCAAATCTCCTGCCATCATAAAGTTGCTTGTCTAGGGTGCACTTGGTAAATATTTAAGAGGCTCTCTGTCAGTATTGACCATTCCCTAGATAGTTGGTGTCCGATGCCCTGACTGAGTTGCCTGGACCGTAACAATTTTATGGATTATGAAGTTCTATCTTCTCTCTAATGTTAGGAAAGAAGTCAACTAAGAAAGGAACTGTTAGATAATTTTTCTATCTTATGAAGTGAGACACACGCATTTATTTACTTGCAAGGAAGCAATGGCATACACAGTGAACTTCTCGCTGAATGCTCGCCAGGGTAATCCAGCCAGTTTCATTTATACACTTCTTCCAACGTTATCCTGGGAACAGATATGTGTGTGACACTCTTACAGAGAAACAGTTAGCTACATGATGTCCTAATACATGATTCTAACTGTGCTTTGGATAACAGATGGTAGAAGAGCTATCACAAGGCCTGGGAGAAAAGACAGGAACAGAGAGACAGCAAGAGTGATACATTCCCTCAGTTTACTAATATAAGTTTTGCATAGCTTTAATTTTAGAGAGTGTTGCATAACTTTAATGATTTTTCTATCAGGAACTCACAGAATATGTTAAATCACCCTAACTTTCTATATGACTTGGAATCAAAAAGCAGTAATGAAGTTTATGTTCAGTGGCTTCATCAAAACAAATTGTTTTATTCAGCGGCAAAAATATTAAAAATGTACCTATGTGTTTAGCTTCAGGATTAAGAATTTGAAACTTGTTAGGCTAAAGAGTGTGAGTTCATTACTGTTACTGTCCTGATAGTAGATTTGTGATTAATTCTGTTTTTGCAGTTAGCTTTTTTGTAAACTAAAAAAAAACAGCTGTACAGCTTGATAATTAATATTTGCATCTTAACTGGGCAAGAGGGATATTTAGAATTCAAAGCAAGGAGTGCTTTTTGTGCAAAAATGGGAGAGACTGCGCTTTCCTAACAGTCAAATAAAACTGATTTTAGATCATTGTAAATATTTATATTAGTTTACTGCTTAATAAAATTAGCTATATAAAGTGCAAATCTGGTTGGGTGTATGAAAAGCAGAGATTGTTGTTATTAAATATGTTATATGTCATAAAATGACTTTTCAAACCACACAACGAAATTCAGTTCAGTTTGTGTTGTGAAAATCCCTCTACTACTGTAATTGATGCAAGTTCCTTCACTGTCACCTGGAAAAGTGTTTCACAGGTACCAGATGTATGTTCCTTTTTTACCAAATGCAAATTACAACCCACATGTTGAGAAATTGAATTTCTCTCTGTGTAGCTCACTTTCTGTTTTTAACAGTTCCCTCCTCTCTGTTTCTGTCTTTGTTGTGTAAATAGGAAAATTCTAGTGTTGAATTTAGTTTTCCAGCACTTCAGAAGGCAACAGGCCCAGTAACTTCTGCACACACACACACACACACACACACACACATCAATTTTGCACACAAATTTGCAATCTTACAGAGTGGCAGGTTTCAGAGGTGTGTGTGTGTGTGTGTGTGTGTGTGTGTGTGTGTGTGTGTGTGTGTGAACAAGGAAGAACAAGGAAGAAGGAGAAGCAAGATGGGATAAATAAAGAGGCAGTGGTGCAGGAAGTGGAGCATGTACCACCATATAGGGGTTGTAGACGGGGTTTAGGTGGTTATGCTCCAAGTAGCATGCTTGGACAAATACAGCCATAGACCTCAGGATCTTATGGTGTCTGGATGACTTTTGCACCATTTTTGAAACTTTTAAAAGTTTGCACAAAATTAGAAAAGGCAGTAAAGGTGCTATGTGTTGTAAGGCCACAGCTGAGCCAAAGCCACTGCCGTCATCCTTTTTATTTTATGATTAATCATATTTGCTATTGCTGTCTGTCAAAACGGTCCCGCTTGCTTTATGGGATTTCCATCTAAATAGAGGAGAGGGAGAAAAGTGTCCCTTTGAGACAATCCAATTTAGTGCTCCTCTCCAGCTTTACTCTAACACTAATATAATCTCAATCCTGAAACCCTGAATTCATCTCTCTTACAAAACATCCATCAGTAAATAGTTTCCTCTGCCTTGGATCCCTTAGTGGGATGTTAAGAACTGCAGCATGTTTATGACTGTTGTTTCACTCGTCAATTTCATTTTGGTTCCAGTATGCAGAGCACAAATGGGGATTGAGGGAGGCTGTGCCATCTGACAACCTAGCCTTTTCCCTCTGTGTGTGTCTGTGTGCATGTATGCGTATTAGCACATTGTAACACGGGCCAGATTGATTTACACTTTTACCGGAGAGTTTTTTAACAAGTTCAGAAAACATACAACGCAAGTGGTGTGTGGGTGTTTTTTTTTTCTTTTTCTTTCTTTTTGGTGCATGCGTCCACGACAAAGGCCACCGTATGAAGTATGAGTGGAGATGGTCGAGTATTTTCACCTGTTGAAATTTCATAATTTACTGAAATGTGACCTCGGGTATAGTCTCACCATTTTTAAAAACAAATAATTTATTTTTTTTAAATTCGTATCGAAAAGAAAGACAGGTACTTTCACCTGCTCCCTTATTTCCCAAGGTGGATGGATCCACATGTTTAATTTGGCAATGATTTTGCCATTCCTGATGTAACCCTCCCATTTATCCAGGCAGGCAGAAGAGCATTAGTAGTACGATGAAAGAAGAGGGGTGTGTTCTTAAAAAGACATCATCTGTGTAGCAGCACATGTTCCAAAGCATGTATATACATGTATGGATCAGCATTAATGGGGTCATCGCAGGTCATTGTGCAAGTTAGACACCCATAGCCCCATGCCATTGAGCATTCATGCTCTTGCCAGTGTTTGTGCTGATAACAAGCCACATTTTCTTTTTCTTTTTTTTCTTTTTTTATTCAGCAGATGTGATTTTCCTCATTTCTATACTGAATTTCAAATTTTGATTTGTCAGGCCAAAGGACATTTTAAATGACCGCAGGTCCAGAGTATGTAGAAGACTTCCTGGAACACCTTTTTATCCCCTTTCTTTGCCTGTTGCAGTTTTAACTTGAATTAATGGATACAGTTCCTGTATCCATTAATAGTTGTTTGCAGAAATGCTTCTGTGCACATGAAGTCAGGATAAGTTTTCAGCCTTGTCCCTTGGATACAGTTTTCCTGGATTCTTTTAATTATGTTATATTACCATAAATTATGAATAAAGATGCAAGGAACAGAGATGGTGAAGGCGAATGAGTTTAAAAACCTGGGGTCAGCCATTCAAAGCAATGTACAGTGTACAAACAAGGTGAAAAGAGAGAGTGTGGGCAGGGTGGAGTAGGTTTAGATGAGTGTCAGGGGTAATTTGTAACAAAAGGGACAGCAGCGAGAGTAAAAGGGAAGGTTTACAAAACTGTAGTGAGGCCTGTTTATGATGTCTGATTTGGACATCTTGACACTGACAAAAAGACAGGAGGTGGAGCTGGAGGTGGCAGAGTTCAAGTTGCTCAGATATTTTGTTAGTGAGTGACCAGAATGGACAAGAAAGTGAGTATAGTGAGTATATCAGAGGGACAGCCCAGGCTGAGCTGTTTGGAGACAGAGTTGGAGAGGCAAAGCTGAGCTGGTTTGGACATGTGGAGAGGAGGGATGGCGGATATATTGGACAAAGGATTTTAAATACAGACCTGCCAGGCATGAGGAAAATAGGAAAAAAAAATATCATGGATGTAGTGAAGGAGGACATGCAGAGTGTTGGCATGATAGAGGGATAGGGATAGGTTGAGATGGAGACAGATGATCCAGTGGGGCGCCCCCAAAAGGCAGCAGCTGAAAGAAGACTGTAAATCATAAAATCCTCCAAATGTTTGAAATTTGATTTTGAGAAATGCTTTTCTTAAATTTCTTAACAATATCTCTTAAAAAGTGGTAAATACCTCCTCATCTTTATTTAAGCAAAAGAGAATGGAGGGATTGATGGATGGGTTTAGTGGTATATAATGAAACGCAAAACTTTAAAATGGTGTCTAAATCACTCTAAATTAAGTCTAAGCAAATATGTTCACATTTCCACATGAACTCTTGGTCATAATAAATCAGAGTTGACACTTATTAACCCACACAGCTTCAGTATGATAAAAACATAACTCGTTGAGTGAGCCGTTTTACATTCTTGAAGAAAATCTGAAAAATCTCTTTAGAGGTTCATTATTGAAAAAGAGAGTTATACTTGTGCTTATTTTATTGTTCTACCACTGAATGGGAATGAAGCCATTACAGCTTAATTGTCCTCCATGTTTTTAAGGTGTAACCTATCATTCAAGAATACAGCCTCTTAACTGTAGTAATTGTGTGCTATATTGATTCACCAAGTATAAAGAGGAGGCAACTTTAGAATAGTAAACCACTTTGGGTTATAAAGTGTCAATGCCAGCAAATTAGTTATGAGTGGCACCTCACATTAAAATTGTTGTTTAGTTTATTGTAGTTTATTTAGTACTAGAATGAAAAATCTTAAAAATGCATAGTTTATGCTCCAGTAGTTGTAGAATATGATCATGAATAATATGATATCAGTGGTAAATACATCGCCAATATGCTGTTTATATACATGTTAATAATTTATTTATCCAAGATTTGGGAAATCATTTTGACCAATTGTTTTTATTTATTTATTTATTTATTTATTTATTTTGTGATGAGTAACTAGTTTGTGGGGAACACGTGTACCATAAATGCCAAGTTATATACCAAAAATGATGGCGTTATAATGCTCAGTCCTTATATTCTCATAAAATGATGAAAAATATTTATCATGCAAAACTTTCCTTCACAGCAATATTGAGGAAAATTGGCAAACATAGTCAGTATAAAGTCAAGAGAGCTCATTCCATCTGTGTTTAGACAGACAACACGAAGGCCAATGACAATGAGAATAGAGCTGGGCCGAAACAGTCAACAGGTTTAGAGTCATGTGAGGGTAGGTTGACCCATACAGAGTAGGAGCAGCCAGCAGCAGCACATATGCTAGTGTTTGCGCTGCTGCACACTAATACGTTAGGAGTGCTAAAGAGATAAAAGACAAAATGACTACAGAAAAATGTTCGCGAAAACTTGAGCTACAGTGTTACCCAACGTGACACTCCAACGGGCACAGCCCAAGGCTCAAAAATATGATTTTCATATCACCCAGCCCTACTTACTATTATGTATTCATTAAAAATACTGGCCAATATATTTGTCTATTATTAGGCTTTCGTCATTCTTGAGTATGGACATTATTATTATTATTGTCTTAAAGAATCTAACTGATTAGTCAGTGACCTGAGGCCTACACTAAAGTGATATTATTTATTTAGTGGGCTATGTTGAGCTTAAAGTCAGAGTTTTCTGTGAAACGAAGGTGGCTGTCTTTTTACCTGGCTAAATCATCATAGTGACTTATGCTGAACATGTAACCTGGTCAGAGGTAGGTTATGTTCTGAGTTTTGCTTTAAAAGCGGCTGACAGCATCAGGTTTTCACTGATTTCTTTTATTTACAGCATGTTTTAAGTGCAATATAAATTCTCTGCTGGGGGAATATATTTTATATGTACGACTTGGTAAGCCATACCTTACTAAAACCCCTCAATGAAGTGTTGCATTGTAACAGGAATGTATCAATGCGTGGTGTACTGCTGCTAAGTCTCTTTTTCCGCTGCTGAAATTTCAGCTACTAGAACACAGAACACACACCAAGAATACCTGCTCAATCAATAAGATTAATTTAAATTTGATCTGCTGATAAAATACAGCGATGTGCATGCCTCTTTTATCAGGCTACAAGACATTTGATGTCTAAATAGACTGGAGCTCCGAAACTTTAAACTCAATGTGCAGCCGGACCTGAGTAATAAACAGCAGCACTGAGAGTGCACTCATCAATAAAATAGCTTGAATTAAAATGTTAATTTTATCACTGTGTGTGATAAATCCCAAAATGGATTTTCTGCAGCATTAATCTTTTATCTTATTTGTAACAGTACTGTGTGTATATACGTATATTGGTTTTAATTAGTTGTTTTTTTTTCATCAATGGCTTCGATTGGAGTTGGCTCCACTCGTGTGTGGAAGAAAAGTCATATGATGCACAGAACACGCATTTTTATGTGAGCATGCTCAGCAAATCAGAAAGCAATGATCATCACACGAGTGATAGTTTTGTCATATTGTCTGGAATCTTAACCAAATAAGAACACAAAGATTTAATGGATATGCATTTATAATTTTCTTTTACTCAAAATAATTTTCAAGTCACATTGACAAAGTCATTATTTCATTTCAGTGTAGTCCAAGAAATGTGATTCAAACTTTAAACCACTTAGTTTGCTCTTGGTCTGAAACTGTTTTGTTGTGCCTTCAATTTGGGTCCTTGCCACATCACCCCTATATGATTTCAAGAGTGAGAAGCATTTATGTATATCTTATAAATTATGTATTACCCATCTTGCACAGACATGTACTGGACATCCACGCACTCATGACAAAAGCGAGCATCAAAATGCGACGGCAGCCATGTTTGGTGTGTTTGCAGGTGGAAATAAAAGGGTTATCTTGCTGCTATATTGTTGGATGATTGGAATAAAGTCTAGATTTTTATTTTTAAAGGAGACAACTTAATTTTTTATTTAATCTGGTTTTTTTGCTAGAAACTGTTTGCTAGACATTTTCTTTCATACAAGCAAGCCAAGTTATAATTAGCTATCTGCCTACTGGGCAGAGGTCGGGAGCCTTTTTTAAGGAAAGTTTTAGAGCTGTTGTTGTCTCTTCCTTCCTCTCTGTATTGGCTCAAACTTCTTTATCTTGGCCTCATCTCCCCATCCTTAGTCTTACCTCTCGATAGCATCTACGTCCTTTATCTCCAGCATCTTATCTGTAGTGCCAGACACAAAGAATGGAAATCCACAAAAGTGAGATAAAGGCAGAACAAGACACTCCGAATTTCATAGAGGTGAAGAAATGGAAAATGACCTGTGCATATGAGTGAGGAAAAAATATTAAGTCATTTCTGCATTTACCATAAAACTCAGTACATGCACACAGTGTGTTTAAAATGGGTGGGGGGGGAGAGAAAAAAGTTTTCATCTGTCAGTCATCCTGCTTCTAACAAAGGTGTAATTTTGCAAAGCAGTAAGTCTGAATTTTAAAATTAATTTATTGTTTAATCCTTTTTGTAATGGTTTCTACTCTCCCCTTTATCTATATTCCTTCAAAACACCCTGAATCGTGTATTGATTTCACGGAGTGATAAAAGAACACCGTGACATCTAAAAGATGAGCTCTGACACCAATTAGTGTCCACAGAAACTGCTTACTTTGGCACTTAATTGATACAAGTTTCCAAACTTGTTTGTTAAGTTTTGATGGATAATAAGCACTTGATATGATTCTGTCCAGTTTAAAAGTTGAAAGCGTATGCCAGTGTCTTGAAGAGATCAGCTGTTCGTCTAGGTGCTAATGGACTCTCTAGAGGTATGATTGCCTCTGGTCATAACAGTAATAAACTCTGGTAGCTGTCAAAAGAGTTCTATTCCCTTAGTTGGCAAGATTTACTCTAAAGAGCAGAAGAAACAAACAGAAGAAAAAAATCAGTAAGGGCAAATATTGTCATTACATTCCTCTGTTGGTTTCTAAAGCTTTTGGGATCCCTGGTAACAGATTGGGTTCTGGTGCTATAGTCCCCATGTGATCCAATTATCAAACCCCTTTAGCTTTTCCACCCATCTGAGACATATTTTACGAGTATCTGCTCCCACACAGCTGCAGGGCAACTACAAGAAAGAATTACAAGTACTACATAAATAACAATAAATGCAATTGTTTTCATTGCAGGTGCAACCAGTTAATACACTCCGAGCAGAATTGTTCTTATGTGAAGAGACCAACTCTGCTATTCTAAAAAGGCTTTCTGAGTGTTCATACTGTATGTACTGCTGGATAAAGCAAAGCATAGTTTTTGTTTTGTTTCAAAAAGAAAAAATATTTCAATGGGATGCCACACTTTTAAGCATACAGCAGATAAGCTGTATGCTTGAGTAAATGGAGGTGAAGATCAACTAAAATTAATGAATGTCAATATTACACTGAACCTGCTGGATGTATCTAAAATGCAGATTTTGTAATGGAAATATTATTTTGTATAACATTTAATGTTTCAGTGCTGTCTTCATATCATGTCTCCCCCAAGCAGGCAAAATATGAGTTATTTCAAGTTTACATTCGGAGACATACAGCCTTATATAAGCAAACTCCTGCATTTAACAGGTTGTCTTTGTTTTCCCTAGTGTCATCCACTGTAGGCCACTAAAAGCATTTTCACACCAACAATTATTTCTTGGCATGGAAAAAAGTATTTCTGAGTTGTTTCAGAAAAAAGGTTACATTTTGTTGCCTGACTCCAGGTCTATTCAGAACTTCTAACTGTGGATGTATTTTTAGTGTATTTACTTATTGCAAATTCATATAAATGTTAAATGGGAATTTTTTTTTATCAGACTTTGATCTTGAATTTACATTCTTAGACTGCATATTTCCCACCTCAGTGAAAAGCAGGGAGATGCCCCACTATGGTATTTTGACCAAAGTAGTGATAGTTATTTTTAAATCCACCCCCTGTGCAGAGTTAAGCCTGTGGATATTCTGTGCCACACTGATGAGTCAGTTGTCTTGCTCTGAGCTTGGTCCCCTCCCATAATTTGATTAAAATCGCATCTGAATGATATACTTAATTAAAAAAAAGAAACAACAATTACATTTTTTCAGAAAGCTGAGGTGTCTGTATTGGCCTCACTTCATTATTTGCATATTAGATTTGGCAAAATTATTTGTATTCATGCTCTTCTGCTTTCACTTTGACTTGAATCATAATGTTTTTTTATTTCTTTTTTTTATATTTCTTGTTCACTTGCTTTTCTTGACCCACCCTCTTGGTATTCTTTACATTCTCCCTCTCTCTCTCTCTCACACACACACACACACACACACACACACACACACACACACACACACACACACACACACACACACACACACACACACACACACACAAGCTCAATGGGGAAGA
>VVHJ01030247.1:10630-30499 GCA_015107715.1 Tylochromis polylepis
TCCAAGAAGGCAAATTTCCTATGCAAATACCACCATAGATTATGAAATGTGCCAAGAGCGGGTGTTAAATCCTCTGGAGCAGACTGTGCTGCTTTGGAATTTCAACATCAAGACTTGGCAGGAAGTGGAAACCTGTGGGGGTTTCCCTCTGTTTGGGGGGCCCAGCCCTTCCTCTGTGCCAAGATCTTTATCGGCAGGGAATTGCGGCGTAAGGGAGGAAACAATGCCATGCTGATAAACACTTCATTCTTGGCAATGGAAAAGAGCAATCACTTTTTTAAATAACTTTGCTTAGATGATGATATATACACAAATTTGTTCAGACTCCTTATACACTCTAGACATAGAAAGAGGTCAAAGATGGTACGTCCTGTGCAGCCATGCATGGTGAATATTACACAGCCCCTTAAGAACAGTTTGTGCTAACATACCCTGGAAGCCCACACAATCTGTCATCTCAGTTTTCCATTAAGAGCACTTCCTGATGGTGGGGTGTAAGGTGCTGACTTCCCGTTCTGTTGTATGGATGCAGCCTGTTCTGACACAGAAGGGATGGTTGCTGGGTGAGCTATCACATAATCTGCAGTATCGGCCAGCTGGTCGCTCATTTGATCACGATCGATAATGTTGGTGGTCTCTGAGTCCAGTTCCCGAAGGTTTTCTTCGTAAAACCTCTGTCTGAAGCGTTTCATGTGGGGAAGCTCCCAACATGTCTCCAGCACAACCAGGACACACACCAAGCCCAGCAGCAAGTAGACTGGAAGAGCAAACACACACATAGAGAGTAAGTTAAGCAAAGAACAAAGCATTGTGACTAATAAAAGCAAATATGGGTATTGGTCAATAAATAAAAGGTGCAAAATGACAAAACTAAATAAAGCGACTACTTTGTTTAGTTTTGTCATTCAGAAAAAGGCTGAATAACAAAAGGAAAAGAGCATGATGAACCTGTAATTATAGCATTACTACTGTTAGAGGAACACCTTGAATTTATTTTTATACCACCAAAAAAAAACGGTGAAAAAAAGGTGTCACTGTGAAAGGAGCCGCTGTAACAAGGAGCCGACAGAAAATTATAACCCGACTCTGAAGAACCCCTTGGCTTAACGAGATTAATAGCATGTTTCGGCTCAGTAATTATCTGTCAGGCCCTCAACGCAAACAGTTGCTTTTGTTCATTCTTGGACACAGCAGGCAATCATTTTAAGCCTACAAGCTTTAAAACACATCCCCAAAATGAACACCCATAGCAAAGTCATTATGCACTTATTGCCTTCAGAGTTGATAACAGAACTAACGAGCTGATGCTGGATCTACATTTACCAGATGCCCCAAAATACAACTGCCTCTCCCTCCATATAAGTGAGGTATGAGAATGCAAACATACTATCCCACACTGGCAAACAAATATTACACCTCGTGAACACTGGCATGTTAGCATTGTCAGTGTGAGCATGTTAGCATGCTGACATTAGCATTAAACCTCATGAAAACCTTTAAAATCCAATGCACATGATGAAATAGGCTAAAATATATGAAGCATTCACCTGTATGGACTTGATTAAGTCATTCTCTTTTAAAACTCACCAGAGTATTTTTGTTCTAAGAAATGAAGGCTATTCTTTAAAGAAAATTGCCAAAAAGCCAAAGATTTCTTAAAACACTACGTATTACTCCCTAACTAGCGCAATTTGGCTCCTACAGTTATGATTTAGGGAGCTGGCACTTGAGGACCTGTGAAGTTTTCCTAACTCTAGAAACAGAAACTGTGATGTTCTTGTTTACTTGCTTAGTTGTGCACTCCACCCCCCTTTGTACTCTTGTTAGAGACACTTTTGCACTGTTGTGTGAAGGGAGTAGTACACACCTTTGTATAAAATGTTCAGGTTCTCTGCGACTTCCCACCAGAGGGTAATGGCTGGTGGGAATTTGGAGTGAAAGCAATGCTACTCCATGCCAAAAGGAGCCAGATCAGGCATTTGGTTAGAATGCCTACTGGGTGTTTGGAGATTTTCTGGGCAGGCCCCACTGGGAGGAGACCCTGGGATAGACCCAAAACCTGCTGGAGAGATTATATATCTCATCTGGCATGGGAAATCCTCATAATCTACCAGGAGGAACTAGAAAGTCTTAGTGGGAAGAAGGATGTCTAGAATATCCTGCCTAGCCTGCTGACTGACTTTAGCTAAGGGGAAGATCATGGATGGGTGGCTCACTTCTTAGAAAAACTCTGATGAACATAAAAAGAAGTTTACCTTATTTTCAGACTCACTGAGCCTGATTCTCCAGGTGTTTAGCCAGCTAAATGTATTGACTTTTTAAATCAATAGAACAGCTTTTAGTTGTGAAAATATAATTATATTTGAATTGTTTCTTTTTATTTTCGAATGACATGAAGCCCTTTACTGTGCGTCTTCCCTGTTTCCTCTTCACTAAAAAACAAACAAACTATCTTATAGGCGAGAGAAAGCCCAAAAATTATTCCATATTTTGATACTTAATTGTTTCTTTTCACAAAATAAATGATCCATTTCATGATATATTTGATAAAAAAATGTGCTTGTCTTTCAAAATCCAGGACTTTTCCACCTACTCCAAGCTGCTGTAGTGCGCATACATATGATATATATATTCACATTTGGACTCACTTGTAATGGCTAGCCTGTAGAGCTGTGGGTGTGGGTTTAACTCTTTACTGCGAGTCTCTCCCGGTACATAATCCCCAAGGCCAATAGTTGTCAGAGAGATGAAGCAGAAATACAGAGACTCTAGGAAGTTCCAGTCTGTCTCGAGAGTGACAAAGATCCATGCAGGGATGATTACAAAGATGAGGGTCGTGATGAGGGCGAGGCAGACAGCATGAATGACTCCCAGGTGTGACTTAGACATAGCCCACCGTCGATGGAAGTAGGACAGTGGACGACGAGTGACCACGAACATGATCCTTTGAACCACGGCAGAGAGGAAGAAGAGGGTAACAGGGATGCCGAAGAGGGAGTAGAAGATACAGAAGGCCTTCCCTTCATCAGAGAGAGGAACAGTGTGGCCATAACCTGAAGACACAACAAAACATGCAGCACTGTGTAAATTACAGAGTTACAGTAATAAGAGGAGGAATTCTTCTCCAGAAGTATTCAGCATTTTAACATTTTTTAGGTTATTCTCTGTAAACTTCGTATAATTTCACGACGCCTATTAGTTTGTTTTTGGTTAATATACGCCACCATTTCAGCCGTGTCGTATGTCATGCAACAACCACGCTGTTAAAATGCTAACATAAACATATATTCCAAAGGTCCCTCTAGGCCTCCAGAAAACTGAAAAATAAATAAATTCATACATTCATATAAACATAAAAGTCTCAGCCTCAAACAGGGTTGGCCACAAATGATGAAGGTTTGCACAAAGACTTATATTTATTTTATTTATCTTAAAAAAACAAATGAGTTGAGATAAGGATTTATTCTTCTAGAGATGTATTTTCTGATATCTCTGATATAAATACTACTTTCCTGAGTTTATTACTTATACAAAGGCCCTGAAAGGCAGGAAAAAATACTGCTCTCGTGTAGTATTTATGGAATCTGGACCAAAATTCATACATTACAATACATGTTATACAATTAACAAGACACCTTGAAACACACACACACATTTATAAATGGATTAGCAACATTTAAGTTAGAGATTCATCAATAAAATTAGGCAGAGGGATTTTTCTCAGCTTGGCTAATCTTGACTTAAAGACCCTAAACATTATTATATGGTATATTCAATTAAACAGGGGTAACAGAAAAGTATATCAGGGGATCAAAAGTGGGAAGTAACAAAGTAACAAATACGTCATTACTGTCTTTAATAGAATTTTCAGGCATCTGTACTTTACTTGATTATTTATTTTTACTTTTACGTGTGACATTTGTACTTTCTTCTCGTTACAGTTTCAAAACAGGTTTGTTACTTTAGGCTTAATGCATTTGAGGGAAGTTTTTGTTTCACTTCACTGCGTGCCTTGAAACACCAAATCGATTTGAGGAGGGAGGGAATAGTAAAAACAGAAAAGACAATCCTACTGGTGTATCCATCGTCAGAGCAAACAGAAAGGAAGTATCTTTTGTAAGTGGCAGGTAATTTCAAATGCAATGTTTCTATCAGTTCAACAAACATCAGCAAACACACAAACTGCTTGTGTGCAGTTTGTCACACAGTGTCTGCTAGCTAAAGGTACAGCTGCTGTATTTCCCAGGGAGAGAAAAGAGTTCGAGATAACTTCACTGAGAGATCGAGAATAATGTAAGAAACACAGGAGGGGAAGAAGAGAGGTTATATTTAAAGGTAAGGACTGCTCAGTGACATTTGATAAACTGGAAATTTAAAGTTTACATGCAATATATTCATTTTTGAAATCAGATTAGATCTGTATGTGATGTGAAGTTATGTTTTTTCACATTGTGAAACATCCTGCAAAACAAACCGAGATATACTAACTTTGTCTTATTTAAAGTAGCATGAAAATACCCAGCTGTTTAGTGCAGGATAAACAGGTTAGCTTGCCATACTGTGGTGAATTTACAGTAAAGCATTGTGGTGAACTGGTGGGCAGTGGCTGTGGTGTTCTTGGTCAATATTAACTTACGTCAGTGAATTTGAATTTAAGCTGAAGATGCTTAGATTCATTCATTGAATCCACCCTTTCACGACAGAATGGAACTCAGCCAAGATGGCTTGTGAAACATCTGCTTACATCTTTTTGAAGTCAGATGTAATAATTCTACACAAATCAGTAAACTTCAGAGCATCAGCAGCACAGGTCAGCTGATCACAGGCTATATACAAAGAAAACCTACTGGAGTTCACAATAGAAATTATTGCGACTTGTGATTCTTTCCCCCAAACTGAGCCACTACAGCTGATCTCAGGGTTCCTCGCCAGCCGAAACCCACTTTAACCCCTGACTGTACTCATTTTTCTATTTAGGTGGGGAGTCAAAGTCCAAAAAGAAGTTTGGTTTCTCATCTACTAATATTATTTTTATTATTATATTAATATAGTACGGCTTTGCACAAAAATAGTTGCAAGAAATGTCCCTAGGACATTTCTTCCAACTATTTTTGTGCTATTATTCCAACTATTATTACTCTAATTAGTAATAATATTCTGAAATGTAATTAAGAAATGTCCTCCATAGGACATTTCTTAATTACATTTCAGAACCTGTACTTTTTTTACTTCTACTTGAGAAAACTAGTTTAATCAGTACTTCGACTTTCACCTCAGTATTTTTTAAACACACATATTTGTATGTGTCTGTAAGTTCTCTGTCATCCAGGTCATGGCAGTCTAAGGAGTCTATCTAGTCTATTTGTACTTCTACTTACTTGTCTGAAGTTGTAAGTGATACTTAAAGTCCAGTGTAATAATAAGTACTTTCTTCAACTATCTTTTTTTTTCCTCTGGAGAGAGAAAAAGAACATCCTAAACATTTATTATTCCAACCACATTATTCTCCAATGTGTTAAAAGTGGCTAGAGGGGTTCTTTAACCATAAAGTTATTAGTTACAGCGAGGAAACTTGTTTATGTAGCGTGCCACAAATTTACATTAATTCAGCTAAATGGGCCACGTACATTTTCAACACTGGGAGCAAAGGCTTTTAAAGTCTGAATACCTGTATCCCTTGGACTCACCTGTTGTGGTCAGCACGGTGCTGGTGAAGAACAGGGAGGACACGAAGTCCCAGCTACGCTGGGTGTCGTTACCCAGGATGGACACTCCATAGTTACTGGCTTCGAGCGCGCGGGCCAGGAGCTTCTCCAGGCGCGCGTCAGACACACAGGTGTTGTTCCTCAGGAAGTCCCGTAGGACCGCTTTGAGCTCCTGCCGGAGCGCGTTTTCGTACGGCATCTCGATGGCGGAGAAGATCCCGGCGCCGACGACGAGGTAAAGGATGTAAGCGACAATCAGCAGGCCGAAATTCAAGGCTGACTGGTGCCTGTCTATAAACCGACGGCACGCGCCTCTTGTGCACCCGCGTGCCATCCTACTTGCTAAAAGTTTATTTTCTTTAAAAAAAAGTTACCTGTCGTCAGTTTAATTTAAATAAATCGAATTAGTGGAATCTATTGGCTGAGACGTCTATGCTCTACAAGGTGGATGGACTCGTCTTCCTCATTCTTCATTTCTCAGTGGTAGGGCAGTGGTGACGTCACTCATTCACCTTACCAGGTGGAGTGCGTCTTTAACTGCACTTCCCTCTCAAACCGGTCGAACGGGTTTTGTTTTTTGAGTCAATGGAAATTAATTAATAAATTATGAGTAAGGTCAGTTTTCGTTAGTGACCCAGACTTACTGCGATCAAACATACGTTTCGTATTAGTAAACAGCAGAACATAACTAAACCAAAAACCAGAAAACAGCTTCTTTTTTAGAGGTTAGGGTATAGCCTATACTTTCCATACCCATTTTCTTTTTTAATATAAAAAAACCCACCATTTCAAATACTGTTTTTGAGTAAAATTATGTGTTATCTGAATTTTGTGTGCTTCCATTTTCTTACACTTTTACTCCTCCATATCCCCGAGGACACTATTATCACAACGTTTAAAATCCTCGTTGTATGTATTTAATACTTTTACCACTAGAAGACGCTAGAGACCATGTTTCTACAATCGTCTGTGTGTGTGTGCGTAGTGTGAGCTACTGGCGTCATCAGAAGAGAAAAAAGGAACAGCTGATTAAAAAAAAAAGAAAGAAGCATTTTATTGATAAGTAACCGCCAGACATGTGTTCCACTTACTCCATCATCAATTTATCTTTGCATCTTTCCCTCTCAAGTCTGGCATCTGGCAATAAATAATTATTTACAGCCATTAGGGAAGCACAAAATGAAAAGCAACAAGAAGTTACAGTCATTAGAGATGCTGTCAGAGCAGTAATATACAGTGAATGAGACAGCCTGAAATCAATACTGTTGCATACAAAGCTGACAGATAGAGGATGGTCATTAATTGATAGTCTTGACTGGATTAAGGCCTGAGTCTGGTGTATCCTCTCTCTCTCTGGTGGATATTTGTGGAATTCCCAAATTATCCCGAGACAATAATTCAGTTATCTAAGAATCAAAAAGAAAAATAGACACATTTTTAGGAACTGCCGTGTGGAGACATGATCTGCAGCAGTGATAGTAGGTAAGGTAAGTTCAACACAAAAAAAGTCACACTTGTACAGTTGTTGATATGACAATATGTTTCAGAAGGTTCCACTATAAAAAAGGAGACAGATTAATTTAACAAAGTGTTTAAAGCACAAAAGGTACAATTATGCAGAAAAGTGTAAAAAAAATGGCCACAGATTTGTGCTGCAGGACTTTCCCCCCCTTTCTCTCTTATATTAATCTCGTGACCTTTAAAAGGTGCCCGATCGTCATTCTAGGCTTTACCTCGGCTAAGTACAATACACCTTACAAGTTTTATGCATCATCCACAGCAGCATAGAGGACAAAATTAACTGACTTAAAAGCTTGCTTTGTTCCTAAAGAATGAGTGAGGAATGCTTCAGGAATGACCTTATAGCTAATGAAAAATGCATCAGTACTTACCTAATAACTCATGGTCTAAGACTTTATAGTAAATAAAGAACCAGCTAGGATGTATTATATTAATAAGTTATTAGGTAATAATTAGTTCATACACTCACTGCTTTGTTAGACACACCTGCTCAATTGCTTGTTAATGCAAATAGCTAATCAGCCAATTTCATGGCAGTAACTGAATGCATTCAGGCATGTAGATATGGTCACGAGTACACGCTGAAGTTCAAACCGAGCATCAGAATGGAGAAGAAAGGTGATTTAAGCGCATTTAAATGTGGCATGGCTGTTAGTACCAGATGGGCTAGTCTGAGTATCTTAGAAACGACTGATCTACTGGGATTTTCCACACAACCATCTGTAGGGTTTACAGAGAATGGTCCAAAAAAGGAGAAAATATCCAGTTAGCAGCAGTTCTCTTGGAGAAAAATGCCTTGTTGATGCCAGAGGTCACAGGAGAATGGCAGACTGCTCTGAGCTGACAGGAAGGCAACAGTAAATCAAATAACCACTTGTTACAACTGAGGTATGCAGAAGGGCAACACATTGAACCTTGAAGCAGATGGGCTACGGCAGCAGAAGACCACACCAGGTGTCCCTCTCCTGTGGCAACTGAGGCTACAGTTTGCACGGGCTCACCACAATTAAACAACGTAAGATGAAAAATTTGTTTCTGATTTGATGTGTCCCAAATTCTGCTGTGACACTTGGATGGCATAATTAGAATTTGGTTTAAATAACATGAAAGAGCATGGATCCATCATGCCTTACGTCTACAGTTCAGGTTGCTGTTGGTGTGATGGCATGGGCGATATTTTCTTGGCAAACTTTGGGCCTCTTAGTACCAACTGAGTATCGTTTAATCATCACATCAGACCTGAGTATTGTTGCTGACCACACTGCAAAATCTCTAGTGTTAAATTGACACTAGAAAGTGTCTATATGGGTCCACTCTTTTGAGTGTTAAATTAACACTGGAGATTTTGCAGTGCATGCCCATTCCTTTATAACCACAGTGTTTCTTGAACATGAGTTCACTGTACTGAGATGAGCTCCTCACCAGATCTCAATCCAATCGAACACCTTTGTGAAGTGATGGAACGGGAGCTTCACATTGTAGATGTACAGGGGACAAAACTGCAGATACTGCGTCGCGCTATCATGTCAAAATCTCTGAGGAATGTTTCCAGCACATTGTTGAACTGTGTCATGAAGAATTAGGGCAGTTCTGAAGGCAAAAGATGGTCCAAACCAGTCCAAGCAAATTGTACCTAATGAACTGACCTGTGAGTGCAGTTATCTGTATACGTACTGCTGCGAAGCATCATACAAAGTAGCTACTCACTAGTTATGGATTTTTTCAGCATGACTCCTCCATTGCCTGCAGTCTACAATTACTTAATACATGTTAAAAAGAGCAGGATTCTCAACAAGTAGCTCAATATTTAACATTCAAACACACTTACTTGAATAACTTAATTCTTTGTAACATAAGAAAAGCAAACGCCATACAAATGTAATGTACAAACTAGTAGAGAAACAACATACTTACATTTCTTACACTAAAATTTACCTTCACCATGCCAGTCATATAATAACACATTAATAATCTGTGCATAATCACAGTAGGCAAGGGTAATTAATGGCAAGGTAAACCTGAAATAATGAGAAACTACTGAAGTATGCTTTGGTCCTTGAGGCCACACAAAAAGAGCAACAAGTAATCAGTGTAATTACTGTTTTGAGTTTTGAGTTGTGAGGACAGTGGCAAGTTGTTAATGCAAGGATAATTATGAACTCATTGGTACCTAATGATTTGCTAATACCGGATCTCCCAGTTGGTTCTTTAGTAAATACTATTTTTCACATGGAATGCCAGGATCTGGATTTATTAGGGAACTATCAATGAGCATTTACTATCAGGTCATTGCTGATCCATTTCTCACTTGCAGTTTACTGAAAAGGCACATTTTTGTTTCACTTAATGAAAAGGTTTAGCAGGATGTCTTACCTCTGCACTCATATCTGAGGTCTGAGAAGATAACATGTTCCTGAGAGAACACAAACAGTCCCAGTCTGCCTCCAGCCAGGGTGTGGTCATACACGGCCCCCGAGTCGGACAAAATGTCCCTGCCCTCGTACACCACCACCCTTCAAAGGAAGCACAATACAGCCACCGGAGTGCAAATCAGTGGCAGTACAATACTACTATGTTCACATTAAATTTAAGTGAAAATCATAAGTGAAATGCAAAATAACCTGAATTAAAGGGCATTTAAATTTGAAATAGTATCATCAAGGACATTTTTGACGTATCCTTTCTATTCTTTTTTTTCTGCTTGTCCTTCGCAAAGTTACTGTAAATTCACAATTCACGTTTTTCTTGATGTTGCATACTTTACGTTTTTTTCATGGACATCACAGAGGACGTGATATCAATTGGAGATATATTCAGAGCAGCAACAATGGAGCTTTGGAGCAAGTATCCAAAATATCAATACGTGCGTGTCCTTCACAGTCAAAGTCAGTGTTCAGCCTCACATTCAGTTAGTGTACAGTTGTACTTTCATTCTCCAGTACAGTCATTCAGTAGCAGGAATGCAGCACTGCCACAGCTTGTATCAAAAAAGAGTATTTTTTAAAATTTGTCACATAACAGCTTTGTTCTCTGACTTCTTTTTTTTTTCCAGATTGGAAATCTCACTGTGGTACTGATGTTGTTTTCCCCATCTGCACATAAACAGCACAGAGCACAGAGAACTTGTAGCCTGGGGTTGTTTTTATTTTGTTGTTGTTTTTTTTATCCAGGCTATTAGTGAGAAATACAACTAAACAGAAGTAGATGTGGCAGGTTGAGGAGAAGTGGGTTGGACTCGGAAAGTGAATTACACTGTTATCATAAAATAACTCTTAGAGATTGATGATATCCTCGAGTGTAAGAACATTTCTGGCTGACACAAATGTGATTTCCACAGATTGAAGAAGTCATTCTGCAGATTGTTGTTGCACTAAAACCTACATGAACTGAACTGGCCACAGAAATTTTATTTAAGAGAACATGCCCCAGATTTTTCTATTTGTTACTTAATAACATTAATTTTAATAGTTTACCATACATACAAATACACATAGGCATATTCACCGCTATCACGTATGTCTAAAATTCTTCCCCTCAAATTGGATTTTGACTCAAATGAAGAAGTTTCTTTGGAAATAATAGGTAATAATGTATGCCGTGGGTAGTAATTGGGTTAAAATACTGGTATGGTCCTATAAAAGCCAAGCCAATAATACCTGAATGTTCAACTGTAAATGTTCAGAGTTACCGATAATGGAGAGTTGTTTCCACTAGAAAAGAGCTCGAGTTCTCCTGAGGAAACCTGCCAATCTTTGTTTTTCTAATTCTAAATGTTTGATGGTTTCCAAGATCATAATCCAGCTGTGACAGCTGTTTATGACAGCTCAACCCCAAAAATATAAATTAAGTCCAGGTCCCAAATACAAAAACCAGCCGAGCGACAAATATTTCATCTCTTCATCTGCAGAATCATCTATCAGATTTCTTGTTTGTCAATATTATTAATTATCATGGTTATTCCGTGTGAGATCAAGCAAATCTGGAAGAAGTTACCACCTGACCCCATGAGAATTAGCTGGGTTTTTTTTTACTTAGGTTATTGTGCAAGTGTATCTAATGAAGGCATGTAAAATTTTACCTTAATACTATGGAAAAAAAATCATTACAGGCCATCACAGTTCATGCAGTCATGAGAAAAACAAAGTTTTCACATGAAAACTTTGCATAGAGTCCTGTTAAAAACAGGAAAGTTCACCCTTAACGCTTCCATAGGAATTAAGCAAACCACAAGACTTCACCTCAAACTAGCTGTCAAGCACAGTAGTGGAGGTGTGATGACTTGTACATGTTTCACGGCCACAGGATCTGGGCACCACATGGTCACTGAGTCAGCCATGAGCTTTCCTGTATACCAAAGTATTCTAGAGTCAAACTTGACACCATCTACCTGGCAGCTACAGCCTGGCCAGCAAATCTATAAGAGAATGGCTAAAAAAGAAAAGAATCAAGGTGGCCCAGTAAAAGTCCAGACCTGAACCTGACTGATATGCTGTGGAGAGACCTAAAGAGAGCTGTGCACAAACAAATGCTCGGAAACCTCAATGAACCGATTCACCATTGTAAAGAAGAGCAGGCCAAAATCCTCCACAAGGATGTGAGAGACTGAAAAAGTCATACAGAAAATGATAACATCAAGTTATTGTTGCTAAAATTGGCTGTACAAGCTATTTCCTGTGAAAAACTTTCTTTTTGACATGACTGTGGGAGATAACGATGCACTTTTTAATTATATTATTTTGTTCTAGCATATCTAAACCCTCATGACTTCATGACTACAGGGGCTAGCCACAAGAAATTTTCAGGGCTGACATCTAAGCTCTGTTAAAAACAACAGCAAAATTCATTTTACACCCACTCCATGTGTCACAATCTAAAGCCCAAATCTCATTTTTTGTCAGCATGATTTTCTCTGTAACCAACTTTGAGCATCAGTATCATGGGATATATCATAGTTTCAAAGCAACATTGGCCCAATTAAATGTTGATGATGTAGAGTAAGAGAAACATGTATCAGAGAAAACTTCAAAAAGTGCATCTGGGATAAACTTTTAAGACTTAAATCATCATGTGGGATAGGCTGCTGGTCAAAACAAGTTACATTATAGCATATGAAAAGTCTCTTTTTACCTACATTTTGATACCAGGCTAATCTTCTAGCCATATTTTAATCACATTTTAAGTTGATTCTGAGTGGGTCAGGTGGGAGGATTCACTGATTTTTCATGGAATAACCCAGGGAGAATTATAGCTACTTCACAGAGCAATATCTTCTGTCGAAACTGAATATATGCTGCATATTCTGGGGCCACCGCCTCTTTCAAGAATCAATAATCCATAATAAATCAAACCACAGTTGTGGTGACACTTTACATTATGGTTTGTACCTGATAAACCCAGTCTTGGGTCGGTGGATAAGGTGCATGCGGTAGGGTGTGTAGTCCTTCCAGCCAATTTTATTGGGGTCGTGCCACAAAGTTCTGACCTGAAACATATATTCAGGCACCACGGAGGACAGTCATATTTACCAGAGTATCTGATGTTTCCTGCGCCAAACAATTTCATTTTCAGAAAGTGTTATCTTTTAAGATAAAATTTTCTTTGCATTTTTATGATACCGAAAGCACAATAAAAAGGTGGCAGATATATGAGGTTACTCATTCTAACCTGGTGTCTAGTGTTTCCTGTGTGCCACAGAGCATTACGCAGGTACTCCCCTGGTCCTGTGCTCGAGTTGACCAGTTTGATTGAGACGCCAGCAGTGCCGAAAGCTTTGGTTGGCTTTTTCTCCCAGTAGGCCTGAGACACCTGCTCTTACAGAAAAAAAAATCAATTTGGTGGAGAGAGACAGTTAAATGTTTTCTTGTATGTATTTTTAGTTTTTTTGCTAGTGAGAATTAAAGGTCAGCATTCAGGTCGCACCTGTTTCCACATGACAACGTAGAAGCGTTGACTGGACTGGTAGGCAAACACAATCCCTGCGTAGTCGTCATCTCGGTTGGTATTTACATAAAATGTGACACTGAAGTCTACGGCGCTGAACTTGTCGTATCCTGTTCAGACACAGGAGTATTTATCATGTTGACAAAACATTTTCATTATATGTCTTATATGTTTAGTCTTTTTTATGGTTAATCTCACCTAAAGCGATCCCAGGGTCAGAGTTGGCAATCTGCAGCAGCTCTGTACCCTGGCTGCGGATGACCCAGAGTGGGTCAGACTGCGTGGTGCCTTTAGGGTCCAACAAAACAACCTGAAACTTCCTGAAGTCTGTAGACCCAATATCCTGGTTCAGGGGACAGGGATCCAATGCATCTGGAATACTGTCATTGTCAAAGTCATCAAAGCATGCATCTCCACTGCCATCACCTGAAAGAATAAAGAATAAAGAGAACAAGTGTAACTTGACTTTTCTTGATTGTTTTTTGCCAAGATGGGGGGAAAAGAACTGGACAAGATAACATGAAAATGTACTGACAAAACCATGTATGATGGTGGATAGATCAACCTTTTAAGTATTATTAATTACACTACAGAGAGCCATTATGTGTTTATGTTGATGTCCAAGATCAATATGACGTGAACCAATGGAAACTGGACTGATAGTCTCAAGATTTTATTTCATGACTGCAAAATCCATTAATCATAAATTGTACAAGTTATTTTCCCTGTGTGACAGCAAACTATTCGTTCATATCTGTATTTTGATATTAGCCATGTAAAGCCTGACACACCTATGACTCACCAGAATGGGAATCAGGTCTTAATTTTATCTTTAAATAAAAATTGCTCACTTTTTTTTTTTTTTTATAAATTTGAAACATTTTTGTTTCACATTTTACTTTCTATTTTGCCTCCTTGGGTAGACTACAGGATAGGATAGCTCAGCTGTAACAACACTGACCATCAGAGTCTAGCTGGTCCCTGTTGGGTACCAGTCTGCAGTTGTCACGGTCGTCAGGGATGCCGTCATTGTCGTCGTCATGGTCACAAGCATCTCCCTTTCCATCTTTGTCGTGGTCAGCCTGATTGCTGTTGGCAATATAGGGGCAGTTGTCTAGAGTGTTTTGGTGGCCGTCCTCATCGATGTCCTCATTGTCGTCGCACATGTCTCCCACCAGGTCACTGTCAGAGTCGAGCTGCCAACACATGTGGATGTAGTGTATAATATATTTCAGGTCACCACAAACAGCATTATTTATTTAGTGCAGGGAATACTTCTGTATTAGCCTGGGGGTTCAGATTAGATGAGAAATTAGCTAAAATGTAAAAAAAACAACAACAAAAAAGAAGAAGAAGAAGTCACAATTAAATGAAATTAAATCTTAAGGTATCTCTTCCTCAGCATTTCAATCAAGTTGAGTTTTGGGACTATTGCACCACCTAGATACTTTTCTTTTTTCTGTTGTGGATTTACTGGCAAGGTGACCAGACCCTATGATTTGGGCAAAACAAGCCCAAATCATCATCATCCATCCAACCAAAAGCTGGAAATGATAAGCTAAAAATATGGCGACCGGTTACAAGTGTTAGCTAATAGTATGAATTATCAGTTAAAATTGATAACTAAACATAATAAGTAAATATTTCTCTAAAATCTAAAGTTGGAAACTATAGCTATAACTATAGCTCACAGTTGGAACTGCTAGCTCAAAGCATCAATAAACAAAATTGCTTCCTAAAACATTAACTAACCTGTGGTAACAGCAATTAATGAAGAGTTTTTAAATACAATAGTAACTAAAAGTAGTCGATTAATGGGTGACACGGTTTGCTTACTGTAACTAATAAATTGTAAGCACCATATAATCACAAAGAGTTTAAAGTAAACTGGAGGCAGTCCAAATCTAATTTTAAAAGTAGCTCAGATGAAGAAAGTATGTTCATAAACAGGTTACTAAATTCATCTGACAGGGTTTTGGGGGTAAGTCAGAAAAAAAAAAGTTTGGGAAACTCTGATTTAATATATGGATATGGTGTGCTTTTAAGCCTTTAGAGTTTTTCAAGAACCTGGTCTGGATTATGTAGAAGTGGACAGTTGTCACACTGGTCTCCAACACCATCCAGGTCTGTGTCCCTCTGGTCAGTGTTGTAGACTAGAGGACAGTTGTCCTGGTCATTCAGAACCTCTGAAAGAATAGACAGAAACACACACACATACACATACACGCATACACAGCCTTTAGACTGATTTTTTTTGTGAACATAACCAGACAAATAGTATACATCAAGGCTATGTTTCAGTAAATTCAATTTCATCTATATTTTTAAGTGCATATCTGCTTTTTTTGAGTTATTACATTGCCAACACTGTCATTTTATTACCACCAATTGATCCTGATTCCAAGCAGACTAGCTGCACGTTCAAGGCCTGGTACAATGAATTGCTCTTACCGTCTCCATCTATGTCGATGCTGCACGCATCTCCCTCTCCATTGTTATCAGTGTCTGTCTGCATAGGGTTGCTTTCAAATGGACAGTTGTCGCAGCTGTCCCCAACCCCATCCCTGTCAGAATCAAACTGCCGAGGGTTGTACATCAGTGGGCAATTGTCCTGTGTCAGAAAAACAGATTCACATGGATGTTTGCATACAGCAAGACATACCTGTTTTCAATCATGGTGACTTTAAAGTTGTATTGTCTCACCCTTTCATCTGTGATGTCATCATTGTCATCATCGGGGTCACAGGCATCGCCCTGTCCATCCATATCCAGGTCTTCCTGTCCAGAGTTTGGCAGCATGGGGCAATTATCCTGCAGCCAATCACAACCAAGATTAATGGTATCCAACCAGGATGCAGCTCAGGTATCTCTCAACGAGTCTGAATGATTTTAGCTCACATTGAAGTAAATGTCTTACCTTTTCACAGTGATAGGTGGCATTCTGCTTGCAGGGTAATCTATTATTGGGCCAGCCGTCCAGATCAGAGTCCTCACCACACAGGGAGCCATCGCCAGCAAACCCCACCGCACACACACACTTGTACAAGACCTCAGACGCCAGGCCAAGGTATATACACTCAGCATACTTGTGGCAAGTGTGTGTGTTGTCTTTGCAAGGGTTGTACGGTTCACACACCTACAAACAGAGCAGCTCTTTGAGAATCCAAAAGTCTCTACGGTTAATGACTGCAGGTCAAAGCAAAGAGAAAAACACCTGCCTGCCTGGTTTTCAGGGCTTCATCCAAACCGAGGCCATACGGTTGAGTGCCTTTATAGCGTGGTGGACAGGGCAGGCAGTAGAATCCAGGGTCTGTGTTTATGCACTGTGTAACACACACACCCTCCACTTCACACTGAAGAGATGGAGGTTGAGAGATTATCCATGTTCAGCATATCAAACATGAACTGTACAAAGGTGTTACGCGTGCTGAAAGAAAAGCTCTTTGTCAGGATCAGACTACAGAATATTTCAATGGTTACTAAGTCAGAGAAGGTAAAAACGAGACCACCCACTTATGGAATTGTCATTAGCACTTCAGATAAGTATTGGAAAAATTAAAGTTTTGACAAAACAATTCCACCAGACAAAAAGTTAATGACTGATGAAAGTTCTTAATCTCTGGAGTAATATGAATATCTGTACCAAAATTCATGGTAGTTCATTGGGCTGTCTTGTCACTTAAATCAAAACCACAAATGTGGTATTAGAGAAAAAATCTGGGTCACCAATGTTATTCGGATGCATCATCTGGGAGCCATAAGGTTTAAACATTTTCCAATAATTCATTCCATGGTTATAGAGACACTTTAACATATGCAACCAACTGACAGGCAACCATTACCATCGCTGGAAACGGCCCTGCTGACCTTGTCAAGTTGGGCCACAATTCACTAAAAGGAAATAAAGATAACCCCTGAAACTCAATGAGATGCAGCATTTGCTAAGGAATTTTAAGGAGGATGATTTAAATGGACCTTTCCTACGCCATACATCAGCGAAGTTATGAGCCATTGTTGGGCTCATATTGTGTAATGTGATCTTGTGTCTAATCTCATTACCTCATTCTCATCTTCACAATGAGTGCCGTTGCCACTGAAACCCAACGGGCAGCGTCCACATTCCCATGACCCATCGCGATGCATTGTGCATTTAACCCCAGGAAAACAAGGATTTGAAAGCAAGCACATATCTGAAACGCATAAAAATTTACACATAAAAGTGATTAAGTCTTTTACACTTAGCCACAAAGCAAATTGTTCAAGTGTGGGTCAATTGCACCATAATGATTGTGAAGGAATTCATATTTGAATCATTTCTCTTTTCCATCCTAAGCCCTGGTAATTGAATAAAGGAGAATAAACAGCGGAGGATATTATTTCTTAATCCTCAATTGTTTGAAAACATGTTCTCTCCAATAAAATAGGATTAAGGTTCTCTATGTATATGAGGCTTAGCCTGCATGTAGAATAACATTAGTTGGTACAGCTGGACAAGGTTAAGGTTTACCTAAAGGACATGGTTGTTTGTTACATCCTTCATAGTCCACAGCATCTCCAGCACAAGGCTTCCCTCCGTTCTGAGGGGTGGGGTTCACACACTCTCGATGGCGACTCATGAGGCCCCCGCCACATGTCTCTGAACAGACTGACCATTCAGTCCAGGCCGTCCAGCCTCCAGCAACTACACCGAAACGCATCATTTACCTTTCAGCCACTTTTAATGCGTATGAGCAGTTTCAAATGTGCAGCTGCGCGCTTGTACTTACTCGGGCAGAGCGTGTTGTTGCAAGGTTGCGTCTCCCTGGCGCTACCTGTGCACCCCTTGCCTCCCTTCTGTGGTGGAGGATTGTTGCACAGACGGACCCGTGTAATGTTTCCTTCTCCACATGTGGTTGTACATGCAGACCAAGGAGACCAAAGGCCCCAGTTCCCGTCAGCACGCACTAGACAAATAATGATAGAAGAAAGTCAGACCACTGCTACAGCTCGGCATTGTACCGAGAACAAAACATGTTTCCAATTACAATTAGAATCTCTACCATCTCCATTTGTCTGAGGTTTCATATTTTCACTGTCTGGGAATTGGACTTGGCTCAGTCAGTCACTCAAAGAGCATTAAGCTGAAACAGGTGACAGATCCGATGTGCAGAGTGATGCCTTACCCTTGCGGTCACACTTCATCATCATGCAGCTGCGGGTTTGGACTGACGGGCCAGAGCAGGATGGCATGATGCCATTGCAGGATCGACCCCTTTGCTGCCCTCCACGTCCACAGGTGGCTGAGCAGTGGGTCCACTCAGACCATGGGGACCAGCCATCTTCATCATCTTTATTACATACAGACAACAGACATGTGTTGTTGTTGTTGTTGTTGTGTTTTTATTAAATTTACTGATCTTGGCATCCATGTAAAGACAAAATCCCAGCTGCAGAAAAATTATACTCACTGAGACAGACAGGACAGCAACTTCCATCGACAAAAGACGGATTGATGCAGGACACAGGAGCACATGACACCTGTTGACAAACCACCTTTCCATCCTGGCAAGACAGTCCAGTGTTGATACATTGATTTTTTAACAATATCATATCATTGAATCCAGATGTTCACTGAATGCCAGTTCTTGCAGAGGAATGGTATGTTTTCATGAGTCATAACAAGTCAGGCTAATCCTTCAACCCATCCTCTACAAAAATAATGGCTCTTTATAAAAAGAAACAGACGTAGAGAGGAGGATGAAGCATGCATAAAATATAGAACTTCTGGAAATAAATGAAACCACATTGCATACAAGTGAAACTTCCCCAATCGGTAAACATCGTTTAAAGGAACAGCTGGACATTTTAAAAATGATGCATATTTGCTTTTTATTAAGTATTAGACTGAAGCGGGGAATAAAAATGTAGCCTGGATCTGATCAAAACTTTTTAAAAAAACTAAACAATAATAAGTTGCAGCAATCAAGTCTAAGACCAGAGTCCTTACGTATAAAAACCTTGGTAAGCTACCTTGAAGATTAATTTAATGATAAAGATGGTCACTTATAATTTTCCATTTAACTTTGCTGTTGCAGATGATGTTAATATCTACTCTCTATCTCTTGTAAATCCTTCATGCAGTCAAATGCTTGCATGGTATTTCCCCAGGAAATTCTGCCAGTGTGTTATTGTAGTTAATAGATTTGTTCAGTACAGACCTGGCAAGTACAGGAGGTGCAGCTGTCAACCTCCCAGTCCTCCCCCTGCTCGTACACTCGTCCATCCTGCACGCACCACACCTCTCTGTCTCTGTTTCTGTCAAGATCATTGTCACTGCTGTCACCATCACCACCTCTGCGGCTGCTTCTGATGTTGCTGCTGCTGCTGCCACTGCCGTTGCCGTTACCATTGCCATTGCTGCTGCTGCCGTGGCTGTTGCCATTGCCACTGCTGCTGCTGCCGTGGCTGTTGCCATTGCCACTGCTGTTGCCGTTGCCGTTGCTGCTGCCGTGCCTGTTGCTGAGCTCAGCCAAACATATCCGCATGTCTTCATTTTCTCTGGACTGAAAATGCTAAAATTAACTAAATACATTTTTCAAACAAGAAAATCTTATTATGTATTTATATTGAATGAGACCAGCCAAACCACTGTGGGCCACATCTGTGACGAGATTTCCTCTTGGCTTTTTTTTTTTTTTTGGGGGGGGGGGTTTTTCCCCAAAGG
>VVHJ01030247.1:30540-55269 GCA_015107715.1 Tylochromis polylepis
GGGATATTCTCCCCCCCCCCCCCCCTTTTGGCTATTCTTGTCCTATTATTTGTGCCATTTGCACTGGAAAAAGAGTTACTCTCAGATTTTAAATTCTGTCAACTTTTTTGTGACGACACAGAATAAAAAGTGTATTACAACCCTGGTAAACACACAGTGCTCTTTGAAATGGTTCAATTACTGGTTTTAATAATCTAAAAAAAAAGTCAAAAATGTTCATGTTTAAATTACCTTAACCTTAAAAGAAAAGACATTTAAACCTGTTTCCTAAAATCTTTTTACTCTTTGCTCATGCCGCTATAAAATAATATAGTATCACGCTGTAAAACACAATTTTAACAAATACCATGATAGGTGTGCATGCTTTTATGCATCTTACTACTCTCTCCAAGTCTTCAAGCAGGTTGTTGGTCACAACACGCAGGCCATGGATCTCAGTGAGCAAGACAACCAGGTCCTCACACGGATGATGGCAGATTTGCGATGACACGTTGGTGACCTTTGCGTCATCCACACCTGTAGAGGAGGGACGAGTATGCGTGGGCTTTTCAAGATTTAGATACGATTCTGCTTTAATGATAAAGAAAACAGGCGGAGCAAATATTCTGATGCATATGTGTGGTACCTGCACACACTCCTGCTGCATAGAGGAATATCAAAAGCTGAAGGAGACTCCTCAGATAACTCATTCCTGCTTACACATAAATAACACATGCAGTCACCTTGAAATATAGAAAGTAACCTCCTATATAGAATTCAAGCAGATCTGGTGCATAGGAAATAAAAGAAAAAGAAGGACAAATAGAGAGAAATAACCATGCATACCTGCGTTCTCCTTGCTCCTCTGCCTTTCCTGACTAAAAATCACAGCCAGTGGGCTTGTCCCTGCTGCAGCTCCACAGGGGCTGTAGTGGAATGTCTCCTTTTCCTCTTCCTTGATTGCTTCCCTCCTTTATTATCTTCTCACCATGGTATCCAGAGTGAAGATCACCAGCACAGTTCACTCAGTAATTTGTCACTGAATCATCCAAAGAAAAGAAAAAAGGGATGGGTTTGGTAAGAGAGTAATCTGAGTAAGAAACATGCAGACAGCTTTGTTAGTTCGGGAGAAAGCTCTAACAGTGTTATTTGTTTGAGAGTGTGTGTCTGTGTCTGTGTATGTGTGTGTATGTGTGGCAGGAGCAGGGGCCATATATTACCAGCATGTCTGGCGATGAACTAGGCTGCATATCTCCCAGCGAGGAACCCAGCTGGATGGAAGGAACTGTGTCTGTGTGTGTGTGTTGACGTCTCGATGCAGGTTTCCCAGACACATCATTTACACTCTTCACTCTCCAAAATGAGACTTGCATGCACGAATGCGCACACTCACACACCGAAACAGGCACACACACACACAAACACACACTGTTACTGGCTGCACAAATTTTCCAATATTTTAGCAGCGAGAAAACTGGCATTACCATAAATCCTTTGCAAAAATTAGAGGCTTGATGTGTGTGTTTGCATGTGTGTGCTTTTGGAAGTGCTGTGTGCAGAAGATTGTGAGCTATGAGCAAACTGATGGAATACAAAAACATCTACTTCGGCTGGGATCTCTCTGTGTTTGGTCTTCTCCCTGCTGAGTCAAAAAGGCATCATCATCCTGAATCACATTTTCCATCTGTACACTCCACTTGTGGACTAATGAATCTCACAGATGTGTGTGCACACATGCATGCGCCTGTGCCCATGCAAACACACTCACACAAAATCCCAACAAATTTTCTATTTCCAGATACCTAGAAACATCACAGTGAAGAACAAATAAGAACAGAGACCATGTTTCTTCCTGGAAGTGGTTCAGTGACGGAGACGGTGAAAGCAGGTGCTGTCACTGCTCTGGGAGTCAGAAAAAGCCCAAAAGTAATAAGATCTGAGGGGATAGAAAAAGGTAAAGAGTTGGGTGAGATTACTTGGCAGAGTCTAGCGTGACACTCTTGGAGTGATATGTTGTGCGGAAGGCACACTGTGTTCTGGGATCTGTTTCAAAGTCCTGACTCTGTCAGTCTTATACTGTGTTTATGGGGAGAAAACAGTTTTAAAGAGGGCATCCACTATGGTCTCAGAAAAACTGATTGAAGGCTACAGGGGCTATCGCCAGAAGGTAGCACTGAAAGCAACAAGAAGACCTTTAATAAGATTGAGGCAGGATGAGAAACAAGGCACTTTATGCAATCAGGCAGCTTAACAAAAGCGAGGTGGTGTTGCAGCAATTGCCCCATTTCTCCAACAGTAACTAGACCAGAGAACTGAAAGGGCTTCTGCATTATAGTCTAAGTCCTTGCTGTGAGCAGAAACCTCAGTGCCAGACAGGCCAGACAATAACCTGCAATTGCCGAACCAATCTAAGCATAGTGGTCGGAGAATTACACGGGCTTAAAGGAAAAGAATTTACATGGACGGGTGCACACTGAAGCAAGGACGGAAAAGGCTGGGGATAAAGGTGTCATAAGACAGAAATGGTAGGCATGAATGATATGATGAGGACTTGTTAAAGACTGTCCTTTACTTATATATGAGCTCATTTCTGTGTAGCTAAATAAGTGTGTAGCATGCAGATAGGTAGATGCTGATTCACCTGACAGAGTGCAACCCTTTGTTTATCTCAGTAACAGTCACTGCGAGGTCAGTAGCTCTACAGGTCAGTAAAACAGGACAGCATTAATCCATTTATCAGATATTCTGCAGATTAGCCTGCAGCGCGGGCGCTTCTGGGATCTGTAGTCCAGAGTTACGATTTTCTGAATTCCTCCGAGTCATTTACACAGTGTGGATGAAGGTCTTCATATATCAAAGGCTTCTGTTATTAGACTTGGTGGTGCTGAAATCAAAGCTTGACCTCAGAGTAATGCGCCCTTTCTAACAACCGGTGGCACCTCATTTCCCTCAAACCCCTGCCGTGCGTCACGCTCAGTGCGTGTACCCTGCGGCCCCCCCAGTGCCCAAGGCGGCCGGGCAACCGTGAGGTGTGAAGTGAGAGTTGACACTGCAGGCCTGAGCGAAACCGGCCCCCTCTGCGCTCAGGGCTTTGCCCGGCTCAATTAGCGTGACATACTTTCCTCTGTGATCGCCTGCCTTCCGCCCGGTTTCTGGACACAGCGGATTATGCCCATTAACTTCGGCTGCGCACTTCCCAGGAGGCACAACAAAAAGGTTTTCTTTACCATTCTACGCACAGTTTCAACAGAAAAGTGACTTGTATGACAGCGGGAATGACTGTGGGCAGGGATATGGCTGAGTTTATTCCTCAGAAGGAGATTGTGTATAATGGCTTGCTGCCTTACTCTGACCGGTTGGACCGGGAGGCCACGGAACTGTTGGCGGAGATCAAAGCGAACCTGTGCAGAGCTGTCCTCCTCAGAGAGCTGTGGCCCGGGGTCGCTTTCTGGTCCAGGAAACTTTTCTCGTAAGTACTGAAGCAAGGTTGGCGTATGATTTAGGCTACCCAAAGGTAACTTAACCCATAGCCAAAGATTCATAACGGTGGGCTTAACAATGGCCTGCATCTTAAAATAAAATTGTCACAGAGTTAAGCAAAATTACTAAGCTTCATCAGATTGTTATATTTGGAATAGACTGCAATCTGTCTGTGGTTAGAGGTGGAAAAAACTTTAAAAGTGTCCTTTGCTGTATTCTTAAGTCTGGAGTTCCAGGAGTATTAGTGCGCAGAAGCATTTAAAGAAGCAGCTACTTGGTGTTGCAGAGGTTATTGACCTGTCTGCCTTAAGAGGACATCAGGGTATAGTGTTCTGCCTTATAACTTTAATTAAAGGCCGAACCTTAATTCACTGTGTGACTTGGCATAAGCTCAAGTTCAATAGATTAGGTTTAGTGTTGAGACAGTGGTGCGCTGTAGCTGTGTAAGCCTATTCACTGTTTTCAGAATATGGGTTAAGTGTAGGAAGTAGGAAGTGATCATCTGTTCGCTGGCTGTCCCCTCTCACCCTTAGGTTTCTGAAGCTGTACGGCCGCAGGTTCAGCAAAGATGACCACATCCTCTTCATCAAGCTGCTCTATGAGTTGGTCACTCTCCCAAACCTGGAGCCACACATGATGCAGAGCTATGCCAGGCTGCTCATTCAGCTTCTCAAGTGGGTGTGAACACAAATGCACACATGTAAATGAGGGTGGGTGGGGACATGGGAAATCATAAAATCCACTCAGAAAAAATACCAAACAGAACCAGCTGGGTATTAAATTATGATTAATTTAACTGTCAACAGACCTTTTGCCTCCATGAACACGTATTAGGAGGCAACTCGTGTGTAATGGCACTTACAAACTGCATCTGAAAAAATGATTTTTTTTTTAACTTAAAAATTTGTTATTTATTATTTAATTAATTTATATTTAACACTTTCCTGAAAAAACCTAAAGCCTGAATTATCCATGATGCAATGCATAGGAAGACAAGTTTGAGGGCCTAGATGGAAAGAAGAATAGATGCAATAAAGCACAGTAAAATAAGTGATAAAACATTTCAGAAATACACATACTCGATATGATGAGTATCGTACAGCATTTTTATGGCAATGAAAGCCACCATCATGCTGAGGAGAAAGCTTAACTCCTCTGCATCATCCCCTTTCTTTTAGTAAAATGAGAACAGAAAGCCATATGATTGGTAAGCATCAATGCATCATAAGTGGCGTGACATGATAAAGTGAAATTTTGCACTTACTTGTATGCCATTTGTAACACAGTCATTTGATGAGTCAAATCATTTGCAGAGCTGGGGGGGGGGAATCAAACCAAATCATCTTAGAAAACCCTGCATCTGTGTCTGAGCCTGCACCTGAATCACAAATAAATGATTAAAAAGTAAATAATAATACATCTCAGGCTCAAAACTGTAGCCCATTGGGTTTAAAATCACAATTTTAAACTGAAATTGAGAAGTTAAATCTGCCTTTTATCAACAAATGATATGAAACAAAACAAAGGAGCTCAGCTAAACAGCTCCTATATTCTCATGTGTTTCCCCGATGCCAATAAATGCCAGATCATCCTCTGAAATGTCAAGTGGAATTTTAAAGTAGCGTAAAATGTTGATACTTGGTTGGAATATTGTGTTAATACCTTACAACCATAGAGCAGAAGTGTAAATGTCCTTACACGCACAAATGCACTCAATCAGACGCTCTGAAAGTAAGTACAAGGGACAATAAAGCATGCTGGCTTAACATTTATTACTCTTTAAGTGATGCTTTTGTCTCTCAGATCAGATTTGTCACTTCTCCAGCGACAGTAGGGTTTTCTCCAAGACGGTCACATTAATCACTTCCCATTTGTCACCAGTTGTTTTCAGGATTTTCACATCCATCACAAAACAACCTCTTAATGTAGACGTCATTTGTCTGAGTGTTTTCCATTAGATGAAAAGAGAAAGATCTGGGCTAAGCGTATATGAAGTGCCAGGTTTCAAAGCTGAGAGATGAGCATCAGGTCTCAAAAGGCTGCTTTTTTTTCTCATCTTTTGGATTTTGCCATCATTTTCCCGATTGTCTCTTCTTTCCTTCATTTTTCACATCTCCCAGCTGAGAGTTTGTTCCATAGTTGTTAGATGAATAAGTGGGGAGGATTTAGAGGTTTTGGAAATCATGCATATTCTCAGCTGCACAGACTCTCAACCTATTTCTGAGGTTCAATCCCTTAAAAACTGTGATTTTACAAAGAGCAAAGTAATACAAAAGCACAAAGAGAGCAAAGTGGAAGTTCTCAGGAGGATAAAAAAACCTGCTCCTTTTTAAGCTTAGAGTTCTCATAAGGGGCACACCATTACTGTGCAATCTAAAAGCCTAACAAGGTGTTTAAAAGAAAACAACAAAAAGTAAAGTGAATGCATGGTTAGCCTGCAGAAAACCAATTATGCCCACTGCTGGATCTTAAACATGTCTAATTTTTTTCTCTGTGGAGAGTGTTATGAATGTTGGATCATGACTATTTTATACCAAGTGAATCTACGCCTGCAAATTACTAATGCCTGCTGCTGTCAGTCCAGTTATGCATTATTGAATACAAAGAATCACAGCGTTGTGTTTGCACACATGCCAATAAGATGGCAGTCATCATGCTGAGTCCAGCCTGTGAGGCAGTGACTCATTTTCGCCACAATTACAGAGTCTTTCAGATGCCCTGTAGTCTTTCACTTCAATATAACATTATTATTATCAGAGAGATTTCAAAGGCTTAAATATCTAATAACCTACCAGGACCCTTGTAAAAGCATTATAAATAGGCCAGACAGCTGATAACTGACTTCTTTTTCAAACAGGAAGAAAGAACTTCTATCAAGGGATGACCTCCAGCTGCCGTGGCGGCCGCTCTATGATCTCTACGAGAGGGTCTTCTACTCTAAAACCGAGCACCTTGGGCTCATCTGGTTCCCTAAGTATGAAGCTTTATATTTAATTGTAGCTGTTGTGACATGTGGTAAAGTGCAGTATCAGGATATGTGTTTTGAATTAAAGAAGAATGCTTACACTGTGGGAACCCTGCTTTTTTTTCCTGCCAAAAATGACATGAGAAGATTGATGCCACTTTCATGTCTGTGTGCTAAATATGAAGCTACTTACAACAGTAAACACAAAACCAGCAAACCAGCAAACTCAAAGGCTCAGTTTCTGAGACATGGATTATGCCTAATCCTAGAATGAATACTTTTTCCAAATGAGATCTTCATTGTATTTCTCCTTTAGTCTAGGACGAGGTCTAATCCATGGCTGGGATAAAGGGTGAGGGAGTAGAAACAATGAGAAACAGCTTGCCGGGCTCTCTGAACCGAAGGTATCAAACTCATTTTAGGCAACTGGCTTCTTCCAGCCCAAGATCATCCCACATTGGCCAGGCTCCTAAAACCTTTGCATTGCAACCTATTAAAAAAAAATCTTTTTTTCCCCCTTTCTAAGGAACTACAAGTACACACTGAGCAGTTTGTTGTGGTTACAAATAAAGACCACTGTAAGTTAAACCACTTGACTTAACCATCTTTCTTCGGTGTAGTGTGGTAGGCGATGTGTAATTATTATTATTTTTGGTAGAAGGCTACAAAAGTCAACAGACTTTGACCCTCTAGCTTGGGCATTAACACTCCAGAGAACTATTCTCATGATAAACATCCTCACAATACAGTGACAACCCTAAAATGACATCTTCAATCTCTGTGCTTTATACACTCTGCAAAGTCATCCAGTAGGCCAGATTAGACTCTTTGTGATTTCTGGCCTACAGATATATGTTTGACATCCGTAGACTAAACTGATCATAACTACAATACCTACCAGCGTCACAGTCGTTTTACTGAGGTAACGTGCTGGACCAGTAACATCCTTGCGTGGTTGACACGAGGAAGCTTTTCCTAAAGAACATAGACTGTAGTCAAATAAAGACTTTAACCAAGGCTTTTAACTCCATTTGCACCGGTGTCAGGAAGATTATCAAGTATACTAACCGGCCACTTTGATAGGTACACGTCTTCAACTGCTCTTTAACACAAATAATCTAATCAGCTAATCCCATGGCAGCAACCCAATCTATTTAGGCATGTAGATATGACCAATACAGTCTGCTGAGGTTCAAACCAAGCATCAGAATGGGGAAGAAAGGTGATAAAAGTGACTTAGAAACTGGCATGGTTGTTGGTGCCAGATGGCCTGGTCTGAGTATTTCAGAAACTGCTGCTGTACTGGGATTTTCCCAGTAAATCATGTCTGAGGTTTCCAGAGAATGGTCTGAAAAAGAGAAAAAAGACAGCTAATGGCTTGTTGGTACCAGAGGGCAGAGGAGAATGACTAGACTCTTTAAAAGACAAAAGTAACTCAAATAATCACTCATTGCAAACAAAGTACTCTATGCACATGAGAATCTCTGAAGGCACATCACATCAAACCACATGAGCAACTCCTCTCAGGTAAGAACAGGAAACCAAGTCTATAATTTGCACAGGCTCACCAAAATTGGATAACAGAAGATTGGAAAAACGTTGCTTAATCTGACGAGTCACAGTTTCTGATACAACATTCAGGTGGCATAAAAAACATGAAATCATGGATCCATTCTGCCCTGTATCATATAGAGGGCAGAATGGTGATATAAGGTTGTGGAGGATATTTTCTTGGCACACTTTGGGCCCCTTAGTACCAACTGGGGATCGTTGAGATGCCACAGCTTGTTTGAGTATTTTGGCTGACCATGTCCTTCCCTTTGTGACCATAGTGTAGCCCATCTTGGCTGCTCCCAGCAGGATAACATGCCATGTCACTGAGCTCAAATCCTCTTAAACTGGCTTCTTGAACGTGACAGTGAGATCATTGTACTCAAATGGCCTCCACAGTCCCTGATCTCAATCCAGTAGAACACCTTTGGGATGTGGAACAAGAGATTCACATCACGGATGTGAAGTCGACAAATCCGCAGCGACTGTGGGATACTATCATGTTAATATGGACCAAAATCTCTGAAGAATGTTTCTAGCACCTTGTTAAATCTTTACCACAAAGAATTAAGTGTCTCAGGAGTGTATATTGCATCCCATTAAAAAGCAGTATGACTTCTTATAATCCACCCAGTGGCTGCACTGGAAACTTACAGCTGTGTGAATCTGTGTAATAACCTTTAAAGAGAACAAAGATACCCTGCTTTCTCAAGCGTGAGGTCTTCCTGCGTTACTGTTTTAATTATTTTATATTTGAATTTGGGTTCTATTTTATGGCTTGGAAAAAGTAAAGAATAACTTAACTGAAAACTTGTAATCAGACTACACTATGACCACACCCATCACTAAAGTGAGGCTTTATTCTGATGTTATGTACATACCTGTTATGTTTTGTAACTGTGTATTGCCTGGTTGCGATGCTGTTGTGTATGTGACATAATCTGTTGCCAGACACGCACAGTCACACACAAACTCATAAACAGAAAACAATACCAGCCTCACAGTCACAGCTGGTACAAATCTGAGTTGTGGTCTGAATGTTGAAGGTTTGTTTATCCCTGATGAGGACATGTGGATCGCACAACATAGTTAAGACACATGCACACACTCACACCTCCTCTCTGTGCTTATTTGCAGCTCCGTGGACCACATTTTGAAAGCTTTGATCAAAAGCTGCAGACTGTAAGTCTCATCCTCTGTGATCACGTAATCTAGGCAGCAGATAATGTGCTGCTTTGATCTTCAGTTGAGCTATGTACTGTAGATCAGTGTGTGTATTGCACCTTTAGCCGTCTTTGCTTGTCTGCATCTATTTGTGCTCATGTCTGTCTTTGCTATATGTGTGTTTGTGCGTATCTTTTAATGACTTTTCTTAGGTATTTCCCTGCATCATCCACGAAAGAGATGCTGGATGAGTGGCGCCCCCTGCTGTGTGTGTTTGACGTGGTCATGCAGAAGGCTATCAGCAACATGGAGCTGTTCCTGCCTACCATCATGCCCCCGGAGGAACACAGCCAGGGCTTCCAGTAAGTGGGCCAACTTGAATGGCTCTGGTTTGAAACAGTGTTATCCTCCAAGTACAGCTTGTCAGAGTCAGAGCTGACACAAAGGGTACACAAAGAGGTACAATGTGTTTAACTTGTTATTAAATCTCAGCATTTTTAAAGGGATTTGGCTTTTTCTTGTAATGTTCAAAATGCATTGCCTTAAGAGTCATGTATAACCACATTTTCAGGCTCTGTAAGCATTTACACCTTTGCTCCTGGGAGCTTTAATGAATAGCGTTCTTCTTGCATCAGCAGTGCTTCCTTGCTCTCTTTGTTTTGCTAATATTTTGCTTTTTTTGGAAAAATCTTTGCCCCTCTTTCTCTGCACTCTTCATGGTCATGTTCCAGCTACCAAGCCTCTTCAAAGCCTTCAGTGCATTCTTTAGTTCATTCACTCCTTTGCAAACTATTTTTCTGGATTTATTCTTGGATTCATAAGTACTTTCTGCACAGTTTCCACAATACATCATCTTTAATACTCTATTTTTCCACTTCAGTTTTTTTACTTCTCTTTCTCATCCAGAATATACAGGGGAGGGAATGAGTTCATATTTTGGGGAACTTGAGATTGATGAGGGGGATAAAGCCTCAGGTGTATGTGTCATTGGGTGTGAATGTAATGGTGTGTTTTCTGCATGTGTGTGTGTTTTCAGGTTGTGGTTTGATGAATTAATGAATCTTTGGATGTCGTTGCAAAATCAGCCAAGCTGGGAAGGGGTAAGACACACACACACACACACACACACACACACACACACACACACACACACACACACTAGGGTAGAGAAAAAAAATGTTCAGCATGCAGATATTCCACAGGTATTTGGTGTCTGTACATAAAAGATAATATACAATCAACTTCAATTAGGGCCATAATTTACAAAATGCTCATCATGTTGTATTCAGACAGAACCCACAACTTCATCAGGACAGAGTTTACTGAGGTCACACAGCACCGGAGCAGCAGAGTTGTTTTCCTGTGGACTTTGTTCTTTTGCAGCCACAGGGATCGCCCCCTGCTGGTCATCAGAAATAGTGCAGGTTCATGGGAATTTTCGCACCAAGACATGGCAAAAATGAAAAAGTAATATGATACCATACAATATACTTTATTGTCCCCTCCGGGAAATTTGTTGCTACTGAGACCATAAACTCAGCAGCAAAGTCCCAAAAGACTGATTCTGTTCATCTGGACGTAGCGTTTTCAGTGGGAGAAACATTTTGTCATTCATCCAAGTGACTTCTTCAGTGTCAGGTGACTGCAAAGTGTTACCGAAGGTCAGGGCAGAGAGCTTTGTTCTCCCAGAGATTTCTATAGGAAGTCTTTTAGCAACCACGTGTCGCTCCCTGATGGCCTTTAAAAAGAATGCAGCTTTAGGGCACTTTACACTAGCATCATTTTTCTGACTTAGAAACAACATCCATGGTGTTAGAGGCTACATCTCTCTTATTTATTTGAGATGATTTTTTTTTTATTGTTTTTTGAAGTATTTTATTATGCAAGAGCATAATGTACGAATTGTGTTTGAAAAATTTTACTGAATGTTTTAAAAATTCTTAACCATAAGGGAGACGATCCTGGGCATGGCCAGAACATATGTGTCAGATCTCCTGGGTGATCTCTAAACCGAGAGCGTGTTGGGTCTACAGTCCTCATCTCATTTTAGGATGTTTGTATAATTTGTATTTGCCAATAAGCACTGGACAGAAATATGTTTCATTTAGTTGGAAACCAAAGAGTTGGGCAGTTGAAATGTAAATGACAAGAACATCAAGGTCAGCATGATTCATCTTCTGGGAATCATGAATATCAAGTTTTACTGCAATCCATCAAATAGGAGTGAACCAAAGAGGGGGGACTGCCCACCCTACAGGGCTATCCCTGTGCTGCTGGCATCACTAAAAAAAAAATGACACGCAGGAGTTTCTAAAAAGCCTTTGCAGGTTCGCGATAGTAAATAAACTCATAGATGTGAAGCTAAAAAGAAAATTATGAATAATAAATACTGTGAGTTAATCCAAGATAGAACGTGAATGCCTTTTACAACAAAACTCAGTTAAATGTTAACTGTTAGCTGGTGTGTGTCTATTAAACAGACGTCTTCTCCGTCGGCTCAGCTGACGGCGAATGAATGAACAGAGCGAGGGAACGCGTGACTTACAGCTGAGTCAGTGCAATTCAATGAGGAGAACTGGCACTGGAGATCCGAGAGCAGATCAGGCGGCGCTAAAGATAGACCTCCACGGTTCACCCCCGAGCTCCCCTCACGAGCAGCTCGTGTTTCACTGAAGCCTCACCTCCACAGTCTTCACAGGATTCACACAAAGATCACAGACAGCTGAAAACTGTGATTTGATAAGCGGATAAACTATTTACATGATGTTGCATTATTAAAAAAAACAAAACACTGCGTTCCTCGGGCACACACACACAACATATTTCTTTTTTTTTCACACAGTGACAACACGACGCTGCAGTGAGGGCCCATCGTCTTCCTATCATTCCTATTCAATAAATCTCCCTGCTTTGTGTCCATTCTCTGTTGCTTTTGATATCACTTACTGATCACTGAATATGGACACTAGACTGATAAACGTGCTCTGAGAACTGGTGATGCTGCATGAGGGCACATCCGACCCCTGATAACAGTGACTTACACAATTTTTCAGTCTTTATTTTTCCCTGTGTATGAAGTTTAGGTGAGTTTAAGAAGGAAATCTTTTACTTTCTATTGTTAAACAAAATGAAAATGCAAAGATATATATTGACTACGTTACTTCAGGTGGCACTATCAGCCTTCACACTTCCCAACATCTGGACAGACTTTGATTTAGAAAGACAGAAGAGTCTCTTTTAAAACCAGGAAGAACTTTCAGAAAAAATGGTCTAATTTCAACCAACCATACATTCAAAGAGTAAATGCAAATCATGTCCTTACTGAGAGTGAGTTAGTGCATTTGCCTTTATTATACTTGATTCAAAATGTATTTACCTTTATTTCTCTCACCCCAACCGGTCGCGGCAGATGGCCACCCCTCCCTGAGGTTTCTTCCACTTAAAAGGGAGTTTTTCCTTCCCACTGTCGCCAAAGTGCTTGGTCATAGGAGGTCATACGATTGTTGGGTTTTTCTCTGTATGTGTTATTGTAGGGTCTGCCTTACAATATAAAACGCCTTGAGGCGACTGTTGTTGTGATTTGGCGTCTGCATCTCACTCATCTCCATCTTTACTGGATTTTTTTTTTTTTTTTAAATTATGAAACATTTCTGCAGTGATGTGTAAAAAATTCATCACAAAGATTTTAAGAAAAATATTTTCTTTGAATGATTGTGATGATTTTTTTTCCCAGTCATGTTGCGTTCAGATTTGAATTGGTTTAAATGTGTGATATAGTTTCTAATGTTTTTATTTTATTTTTGTAGAACAGAGTATTAACAGGCCACCATGAACGAAATGTCTGCAGTGATCAGTGACTGTTCAGTGCCGCCCTTCAAATGTTAATAAAATCAGTGTCCCTGTAATTGTGCAGTTTACGCGACACAAGGATAAAAGAAAAAACTGAGATCTCACCTCCTAACATATGGAGTAAATGCCGCACTTTTAGTTTTTCCACAAAAGAAAAGTTTAAAAAAGTAATTCATACTGACATCTTCTGAGTTTATTTAAAAAGAGCTAAACTAACATTATAGACATGAAATGAACTTAAAAATGTATTTTATGTGAACATAACACGCACCTCTGAAGCTGACATAACTCACTGGCAGAACTTGTTAAATAACTTAAGTGCACCTAGATAAAGAAAAAGCAGTTATTTTTCTTCAGTGCACATCTTGTTGTGCTCATCGGTGTTTTACCCTAAACTAAAACATATATATATGTTTATCTGTTTATTCGGGTTGTAAATGATAAAACACAAAGTCTCATTAGAGACAAAACATCATTCTTCTTCAGTGAGCTTGGCACTTTTCACTGTGTAACAATCTTAACCTTCACACGATCCACACAGGTCCGCAGAGTTGTCTGACAAATGCCCGAGTCTATTTCCAGGCGCCTGCAAACTGCTAACATGATTTTTTGCTGCTGTGGCTCAAGACTTGTTAGTTTGAAACTGTTAGTCCAGATCAGAAGCTAAGACGGCACGAGCATCCCGGATCCTGGCTGCTGCTGCTGCCACTTCCTAAGATTTCTGATATCTTTCATAAGAGACTTTATGAAGTTATCTGAGGGATTTAAGAGGTGATTTTGTTTCAGGTTAAGTTTGCAACAACACCACGCCTTTGAAGCATCACGAACTTTAAATCCTCTGGGTTTTATTTCTCTCTCTTCTCTGAATACAAGTACCACAAGAGCAAATGAAGAAGCTGTAAGCTGCTTAATAACGTAGAAAGAAAAATCACAAACATGCATCAGGGGATGCCATCAGTGGCCAAGGCTGCCAGCTGTTCCTGGCAACACCCGTGTGTGAATGTGTGAATGCATGTAGCCCTCAGCTGCTCCCTGAAGCCTCTGCTGTGAATAAGAATCTACTATCACACTGAAGCCGACCCAAACAGAGTTTATGAAATACTCCTGCCTTAACGCTTAAAAAGATATCTAGGAATCAGGGAGCTTAACTGGTCAAAAGCACAAACAAACATGCAGTGCTAACAGCTAAATCAACCTCATGGTAAAGGCCAAATCCTTGAATGTTATGAGATCCTGCATGTTTGTATGAATGCTTCCTCCACAGCTGTTATATTTAATGTTTTATTAAATTAGTTTTTATTTTATTTTCAGTTGAGTCTAGTCTCAGACAGATGGATGTTAAAAATGTTTACTTTTAATGTTAGACTAAGTGTTAGTCTAACACTAGGCAAGAATACAAGGCTGTTGTAACTGATTATAATAAATTATGCAACTATGCATGCACGCATTTGCACGCACACATACACACGCACACACAAACTGAACTCCGTGCAGACTCTTTTATCCTGTTGCTTCATGAGTGTCAGAACTCATTTACAAATCTTTTAACAACACATCGCTTTGACATCAGGGGAAAAAACAAACAAACTTGGATTATGTGCTCACGTCAATGTCGTGCTATTCGGTATGTAAGTGCTTCTGAGTTTCAGATGAAAATCATTATAAACGAGTCACACAGTGTTCCTGGTTTACATAACTGTCCTTGGTGCCCGTTTGCCCAAAGCAGCTGCATGGTTCTGGGGATGTGTTGGAGGGCGGAGAGGTGGAGTGCAGTATGGGCGAGTGCTAGGGGATAGGGTGACAGTCTAAACTGGGATGCTGGAGCTGTGCCTCAGTGGCAAACGAGCCACAGAACTAACCGGTCTGAATGGGCTGAAGACACACACACAGCAGATATCACACGTCAGTCAGCCTGACCTTTGAGTTTTATTGACGGGGATTTGTGTTGAAAGGATGCAATGGAGGGTAAAACTGCACATTAAAGTGTAAAATAGAGTTTAAAGCCCATTTATGGGCTGCTAGATATTATATTATTCATGCACTTGAATCAGATATGAAAGGTACCAGTGGGTGTCCTTTTGTTCTTCATGTTAGAGGTATGTAGGGGATGGATTTATTTGTTTGCTGACTAATTAAAAGCTATGCATCAGTGTCGCTGTTTATATTACAGGGCACACACTGACGTCCTGTTACTGGTTGTTATGGTAATAAGTGGGTGCATTCATGTGAGCGCGTGTTCACAGCGGGCGAGCAACATGCAGCGACTTGGAGAAAGACTAATTTGGAAAGCCATGTCTGTGGATGGTCAGGCCACAGCTGTGAAACTGGAGCCCGAGTGTTGATTTAGAGCAAAGGAGCAGAGACTCAGGGTGACTCTCTAAAGTCCTGCACTCATGAACACAACACTCTTGTGGAAATCTGAAGCCACAAATGTGCAGAAAAGTGTTGTGTGAAGACAAAAGTTGTTCCACACCGACTGTGAAAATACACTGAATCACAGATATTCCATTTATATTCAAATGACAGCAAATGCGTAGAAAACTGGGCATTTAAATGATCGGTGGACCTTTTAACCTGAACACAGTATGACGCCCCTGTCACAGTTACTTTCTTCACAGAAACGTCTTTTGATTTGTCTTTGGTTTTGTTTTCTCCACCCACATTTCTCCGCAGGTTTGAAAGTCAAATTGAAAAATGTTCTGCTACAAAATAAGCTGATTTAAATGCTCCACACTCTGGGCTCTACCATGAAATCCCGTGCATTCACTGCTACTCACAATCATTTCAGAAGTACAAGTTAAAGGTGACCTACTATGCTCACTTCCAGTTCCAAAGACACGGTGCCCAAGAAGACCATATAAGGAAATCTGTGTCAAGCTGACATCAGGTTGGTGCAAAGGTAGCACAAAAAGTTGAAAATGAAGCCTTCACTTTCATCCGACAGGTATCACTTTTAACTACCCAGACATGAATATTTGAAACTATATAAATTAACGAAATGGGCTTATAAGTGTTTTGTAAATCTCAGTTCACTACAGGAACCTCTCAGACTCTCAGGACAACAAGACCTGCTTCTAAAACATGGAGGCCCTTCTCATGCACTAAAGAAAGTAATGCTAGAGATGTATACACATTCTTCTCGTCTCCTCAAACCCATCCAGCAATGTCAGATTCTTCAAAGAGAATAAGAACATAGACAAGAAGACTGCAAGTATCACGCATTAAATTACACTTATTAACATTTATAAACAGCAGACAGTGCCTGGAGGTGTGTGTTAGTTCACTGGAAAGATGGATGTCCACAGGCGGGCTGTGAGCTCTGACTGCAGGTCAACATTTTTCCCGCAGGCTGGAACACACTATGCATGCTTAAGCTTAAGCAACCATGTTACAAGTGACATACTTACAAGTATGCTGCAAGTAATTTCTGTGAACAGATAAAGCTGCAGCCACAAAGAGTTTAGAGGAAGGAAGGTGAGCTACGACTGCGACAGTCTCAGAGACGTCAGCAGAGCTGTGATTACTGCCAGATGCAGGGTCAGTGTTCCTGCTAACACGTAATCATGCTGATTCCAAACCAGTTCTGCAGCTTTGTACAGTCTCCTTCTTATACTAAAACGCTCTGAAGGTTCTCTTTTTGCATTTATCTGTTACATATGATTTACTTATTGTACCGATCTTTGTTCCCATCACTTGGATTACTCATTTAGTTGAGAAGACAAGAGGCTTATTTGGTGGGATTTGAATGGATAATTGTAATCCATCTCTCGATATGAATGCATAGAAATATGTGAGATATGAAATGTGGTGTAATCTCAGTCACGCTGTGCTTTGGGGAAACCTGGATCTTATGTGAGACTGCCGTTTGCGTCACTGCGCCTCTCTGCTCCACCCCACAATGTCTATATTCTGTCACATGATGTGGATGATTTAGCATCTGTCTACGTGTAGATTACCCAGGTCTATCATATTACTGCTGGGCGGGGGGGGGGCGTAACGATGCTGGCGCTTGTACAGAGCAGAGCTGGACCTGAGGTACAAAACGACAGCAACCTGAACCACATGAGACAGGATGCTGAATAGAACTGGTTAAAATCCCGAAGAAAGAACAGGAAGCAGACATTATATACAAAAGAAGCAAGACGCTTAACTTCTCACATCTTCTGAGACAAACATGTAAAGAGGCATTCAGGTTTTCTCTTGACTTGCCAAGTGTTTTGAGTTTGGACAGCCTGTCACTATGCATCCCTACATCGCACAGGGAGCTGTACCCCATATCTAAAACTCACACATGGAGACTCCTCCACTTAGCAAATTGGTCGATGAGAGGGCCACAGCTCAGTGAAATCCAATCTGTAATCCAGAATATTACGGTGATGTAATCCAAGACAAAGTGGTTATTTTAGCTGCTAAATGTGATAACAGGGAGAACTCCAGTCACTCTGCTCCGAGAACACTTATGAAACACGAAAGCAGGGGTCAAATGCGCAGCCCATCAGAGCCTCCCACTCTTACTGTAACAAGTGATCAAGTAAAAACAGATTAAAAGCTTCATGCATGATCAACACAAGGCTGCACGGTATTAGCCTGTTTTAAAAAAAAAGACAGCATATTCTGATCACAACAAAAATGACTTTTTAGTATGTTTTTAATTACAATCATTTATAAAAACTGATGTTCTTCCATATTTTTAAAGGTTGAACTGAGGAATTTCCTCCTCCCATTTTCCCCCCTTTTTATTACTGTTTATAAAACAAGATACATTTTTAAGGACTGGTTGAAATAAAAAATGTTAAACATAATAAATAAAACAACAGATGAGGCAAATGTTCTTCTAAATTAGTATTTCACAGTATTTTACTAAACGCTAGATGCACACATTCCTTTGCATGACTTTGGGATTTTGACATTTGTACCTTTGATCTAAATTCAGTTACAGTTACTCTGTAATCAGGTTAAATAACTGGGAACATGTGGACACGATTTCCCTGCTGCAGTTAGCACTTTGCATGCATATAATACACAAATATTTCCAGATAACTGTGTCCTTTCCTGCAGGCTGCTATAAAACATTTACATGCAGACAGAAGGGGAAAGGTTGGACCGCCCGCTGCAGCTGTTGCCTTGTCTGTCCCTTGTCTCCAGTGTTGTGTGATCTCGGTTCTTGCCTTTTAGAAACTCAGCCAGGCACGGAAAACCCTTTCTGCCCAATCAAATGAGGTGACCCCAAGCCCAGTGAGCCAATAGCAGCAGAGGTCTGAGTATAAATATTTTAGTCCATCACCTGGCAGAGCTGGGCGACCCCTATATTTGGTGGATAGGATCTGATCCCAGGATCTGTTACTTCTTTCTTTTCTCCTAAGCAGGTAAAAAAAAAAAAAAAAAAAATGAATGCAATGTTTCAGTTTGAATTTTTGGTAAATGAAAGGGAAATATTCTGATGCTTTTCCCATTTAAATATGGATCAAACCTTTTGAGAATTTGAGAGGGCAACCAGAAAACTGAATGGTTTCACCCCGCTGGTGAACACCGGGCCACGAAAACGTACTTCCCCCGTCTGCATTTCTGTCTTGGATTCTTGTGAAACATTTTTTTTTTCTGGCATGAAAGCTACTAAAATAAACTTTAATCACTCTTCTACTAATGCACAATGTAGCCTGAAACGTAGGCTTTTCTTTGAAAGACTCCACATTCTTGGATGTGAGCAGCCGTATGGGGTTGAGGGTATATTCATTTGTAGTGCTGTAGTGTCGTGCCAGCAGTTGCGTGTATCTGTCACCTGTTGCTGACGCCTGCAGGACTGACTTGAGGTATGTCTTTGAATAGTTTAGGAGCGCTTGATATAGTCATGGAATTTGTGCAGCCGTCTGTGAGGCATGCAGGCTTTGACCTTTTCGGTGCGGCAGGTGTCATCATCAGTTCAATGCACCTCCACTAACTGCGCTCGGCCTCAAGGAAAGAGACACTGACAGCAAACAGAAAAAGAAAGAAGTGAGGAGGAGTTGCATATTTATTTTTTTGACCACGACCTGATTGATTTTGAAGCCGCAGCGCCGGTTGCCTTTTCAGATTCCTAAACTGTTATTGAACTAATTTCTGCAGAAGTTTAAAAAGTTACGTGACTGAAGCAGTTTACGTCTTCCTTCCTAATTTTTCTCAGCTAAAAAGGGATTAAATCAAATAAACAAAATAGATCATAGAGCATAGAAAGATAAAACTCGGGACCAAAGGAGATAAGGCACGGCATTATGAGGTGAACCTCGGTTATTTCTGAGAATTAGTATTTTCTGCCATTTTCATTTTGATAAAGCTAATTTAAAAAACTGTATTACTTCTGTGGAAAACTACTCGATGCAGGTTTTTGCCTCCCTTGGAAGCTGAAATTACGCTGAAATGAGTGAGATAGGATAGAAAGTCATTCATCATTATGAGCTTGAGGTGGGAGGAGGGACGGGTGCGGTGCATGACCGTGCTATTAATAATGTCTGGTGTGAGGGGAAGACAGGTGGTGGGACGTCAGAGAGAAAGGAAGAGCAGAGAGAGCGAGCGAGGGGGACATGAAGCAGGCAGAAGGAAGAAATTAAAAAGTAAAATTAAAGATCAAAGAGGAAGACACAGAACGAAGACTCATAGGTGTTCACTGCTCTGTTAGGCTCTCTTCCAGTTTCTTACATAACCACACCAGATGGACACCAAGTGATATTTGGTAAATCAATTAAACACATTTTTTTTCATGGATGCTTCTGTCACATTATTCTGATAAGGAAAACATTGCATGATCCCGCCTAAATAATAAAAACAGCAAAAACCCACTCTCCTTTTTTCACCCCCATCTCCTGTCAGGCGGAGTAAGAATCACAGCCATGACGAAGAACTGCCACAACGACTACAAAATGAAGTTCTCGGTGGACGATGAGTACCCCGATCTGACCAAGCACAACAACCACATGGCCAAGGTACAAACCCTGTTTTGACACGGTCTAAACATGGCCACGCACACAGGCACAGATGCCATTTAGTTTCAACAGGACATGACTCAGGGTTCGTTAAGAGGCATGTCACAAAAATGCTTTTATTACTACGTTCAGGATCTCTTAGAATTCACTGTAAAGACAGGCGAGTCACATAGCTGACCTGCATGTGTTATCTGCTGTAGGCGCTGACCAAGGAGATCTACGGCAAGCTGAGAAGCAAGTCCACCCCCAGCGGCTTCACCGTGGATGATGTCATCCAGACCGGTGTGGACAACCCTGGTAAGAAGCAAAGGCAGACACACATCACGAAACATGAATAACTGAAGCAGTGCCTGTAACCAAATATGACCTTTGATTGGGTTACTGACATTACCGGCCGTATAGGTTTTACTTTTAGTTTATTCCTAGTTTAACATTTTTTGTTTCCGGTTCAGGAACGATTCACTTAATTGTCAAAGGCATTGAAATTTTTGTTTACTTTCATTTTAGTTAAATTTTTTATGACTCTCGGTATTTTGGATTTTTTTCAAAATCTGATATGGGTGGTGTTGGTCAGACTGTACGACTTAAGAAGTTCACACCTGTACAACAACACAGCACAATATCCCAGACTCGTTAACGTCTGCTCGTCAGGCTGGTTGTGTTCATGAATTTGACCAAACGGACAAAGATTAAGAGTGAAGACATTTCCTGTATGCCTTTTATTTTACTACAACTTTATTTGACACACAGCAAGGTTAAAATCTTTCCTATTCTCCTTCTTGTCCCAAGGTCACCCCTTCATCATGACCGTGGGCTGCGTTGCCGGTGATGAGGAGTCCTATGAGGTCTTCAAGGACCTGCTGGACCCCGTCATCTCCGACCGTCATGGTGGATACAAGCCCACCGACAAGCACAAGACCGACCTGAACTTCGAGAACCTGAAGGTGAAGAGTCTACTGATGCATGAGCGTTGTTCAATATTCCACATTTACACCAGGTTAATCGCCTTCACTCCCTAGAGTGTGTTAAAACTGATTTACTTAAACTGGACTAACTTAGAAGTTAACTTCCACATCGCTCAAAATGTGCATCCACATTTCATTTCTTTGAGTTTGTCAATGAGAGACACATTCATTTATCACAAGAATGAAATAAAAATCTATACTATAATAGAGTTATAATGTCTGTGTTGTGTCGCAGGGTGGTGATGACCTGGACAACAACTATGTGCTGTCCAGCCGTGTCCGTACCGGCCGCAGCATCAAGGGATTCACCCTGCCCCCCCACAACAGCCGTGGAGAGCGCAGAGGCATCCAGAAGCTGTCCATCGAGGGTGAACGCTAAATGTCAAACCTATAAGAATAACTCGCATGTTAATAAAACTCAGGATTTCATTCACAGACTGACATCTTTGTGCTGCGCACCTTCCTTCCTCAGCCCTGTCCAGCCTGGAGGGTGAGTTCAAGGGAAAGTACTACCCCCTGGATGGCATGACTGATGCCGAGCAGGAGCAGCTGATTGCCGATCACTTCCTGTTTGACAAGCCTGTGTCCCCCCTGCTGACCTGCGCCGGTATGGCCCGTGACTGGCCTGACGCTAGAGGCATCTGGTGAGAAACTGAAATGGGAAATGAAGCATTAATTCTGAAGACACTTCCGTTTCTTTCCCTCCTCTTTAAAAAGCAGGGTGATCAGATACGCGCCGTAATCAGTCGTGACAGCAGCTTTTCTCTGTTTATGAAAACACAAACACATTAGAAACATCTAACCACCCTCTGAGAGAAATTCTCCCATCTGCCCTTCCCCTGCAAATCTTTGACATCATCACCACCACCTTTCTGCCATAATATATATATAAAAAAACAAAACAATGATTTCTCCTTTTAAACATCTCTTAAAGCGTGTCATGTTTACTGACGCTGCAGCTTAAACTTACATCTTTTAAAGAATATTTAAAGGATGTAAGTCATTTGACTACATCCACGAAGATCTTCAAGGCCAACTTAACAATTTATTGGTTGAATATAGAGAGAGAGCCTACAAGTGTGGCGTGTATTGTCGACATATAGAAAGTATAATATAAATATTTAAAATATCATGTCATATTTGACCTCTCAATTTTACATTTCACATCTTTCTTTCTTTTAAGTTGACCCCAAATAAAAAGTATAATATATATAAAGTACTGCCAAGAGAAAGGGAATGAGCTGCTTAGGTAGTTGGAAATGCATACTTTGGTGTACTATTATATAACAAGAGTTATTCATGTCCAGTTATTTACAGATCAATACCTATCATCCATTACCTACACCTACATAATGTTTGTGTAATCAAAGTAAACATCTGTGGTACCTTATCTGTTTTTTAGTGCACCACAAATGTCTTTAAAACAGTAAATCAGATAAAACTGAGCTGGGTTTTATTCCTCTAGGCACAACGAGAACAAGACCTTCCTGGTCTGGGTGAACGAGGAGGATCACCTGCGTGTCATCTCCATGCAGAAGGGAGGCAACATGAAGGAGGTCTTCAGACGCTTCTGTGTCGGCCTGCAGAAGGTAATATTCACGACTTTTTATTTCCCATTGGGACTTTCTACGGTTTCCTTCTTTGGACTCACTGGGCTCTTAAACAACCGTAGGATGATTCATTTATTTATTTGGATTTACTCTTCACCGTTCAGATTGAGGAGATCTTCAAGAAGCACAACCACGGCTTCATGTGGAACGAGCACCTGGGCTACATCCTGACCTGCCCCTCCAACCTGGGAACCGGCCTGCGTGGTGGCGTGCACGTCAAGCTGCCCAAGCTCAGCACACACGCCAAGTTTGAGGAGATCCTGACCAGGCTGCGTCTGCAGAAGCGTGGCACAGGTGCGGAAAAAGGCTTTTGAAGCTAAAAACAGACATTAAGCATTTAGTGTACAAACAACCACCTCAGTGTCACTTTTTTGGGAGGGATGACATATGCGTCCAAGTTCCAGTAAAATGACTTTGTGTGGTAACGAGCCTTTAATTTCACGTTATCCAGCAGTGCCTCTGAAACAAGCTGATGAATGGGAACAGTTCTCTTTGCTGATGGCATGTACCATGTCAGTGGCTAAAGGGTAACTTCTCCTACCCCTACACCCTACCTTTCTTGTTCTTAATGTCCTCATCTTTTCACCCAGGCGGTGTGGACACAGCCTCTGTGGGCGGTGTGTTCGACATCTCCAACGCTGACCGTCTCGGCTCCTCTGAGGTGGAGCAGGTCCAGCTGGTGGTTGACGGTGTCAAGCTGATGGTTGAGATGGAGAAGAAGCTCGAGAAAGGAGAGTCCATTGATGGCATGATCCCCGCCCAGAAGTAAAGTGGACAGACATCCCACGATCGAATGACTGTCGGAATTTGTTTTGTTTTTTTATTTTATAAAAAAATGAAGCAGTAGCCTTGTTGTAAAGTTATTTTACTGGTTTCGGCCAACTGGCTACTTTCTGCTTTCCGTCAACAGACACTCCACTTCTCTTTATCCTCCTTCCTTTCTTACTCATTTCTGCCATCATTACTCCTCTCCTCCTCTTTCTTTCGTTTCTTGTAACCATCTCTCTTCCCATCTTCTCGGTAAATATCCTGGGATCAATCCATGCATAGTCTGACCGTGGCTATGTACACACACACCAAAGGAATTTTTTTTTTGGTTGTACAATATAACGGACTATTAAATGATGCCCCATGTGACAATCAAGCTTCCTGGTTATGTCATCTTTTCTTTATGGGATCTTCTGACAACTACCTGCAGAGAATCAATACGTTAATTTCACTGACAGCAAGCACGATTCTTGAACATTAATAGTTTTTTTTTGGGTGCACAAATTTAAATTCAAGAGGTTAAAAAAAAACAAAAACAAAAACAAAAAAAAAAAAAAACGAACAAAAAAAAAAAAAAGGAGGAAATCTGCAAAACTAGCCCTAAATCACAGCTTCACATTTTCAGACAGCGGTGGAGACCTGCTGTGGCTGAAATCTCCCATGAAACAGATAAATTTCTGTAGTGAAAGATCACAAATCCGCTCTAACAGCCAACATTTCCATTCCCAGTGTTTTGTCAGATGCTGCATACTTGAAAAGGACAAGTTATAGTTGCGTAGCTTTATAGAGTTACAATAGACGTACAACAACCTTTTGATTTTGGAGTCATCAGTGTCCGTGCACCAATAAGTGATCAGTGTAGCACTCGGCGGAGTCTCTATTGGTACAATTTTGGTAGCTATGATCTTTAATGAGCAGCAAAGTGTTTTTTTTTTTTATAAAACAAAAATGAATTATTAAAGGTCATTCAAGGTCACATTCCCCCTTTAAACTACTGCCTCATCAACGCACACGCCGCGAGCTTTGACGAGGCAGGAGTCCGATTGGTTAACAGTCATAAACCTCTTCCAGCAATACTTAAGTCTGATTGGTCAACAGTCATACACCTTTCAGCAGTGCTGCAGTCTGATTGGTAAACAGAGGATAAAGTCTACAGTTTGGTAAAGATGTTGCAAAGAAGAAATCAGTGTAATAAAGCACAAAAAAAAAAGACTGATGTAAGACAGATTTTGATTTGAGTTGAGAGCTCATCAGAAATTTGGTACTCTTTAAATGTACCTGTACATCAGTTCCCTCTAATTTGGTTACAGTAACGTTACTGTAACCAAGTGGCACATCTACCTGGAAACCTGAAGACGTCACAGCTGGTTTTACTATGGAAAGTCAAGAAGCAATAAGCAAAGAAAGACATTCAGGATGAGTCTTAGTATTCTTTGTAGTGG
>VVHJ01030247.1:72667-87003 GCA_015107715.1 Tylochromis polylepis
CTGTATTTTGTATAGTGCTTTACACATTCAATCATCCACCCATCGGTGATGGCAAGCTACATTGTAGCCACAGTCACCCTGGGGCGCACTGACAGAGGCGAGGCTGCCGAACACTGGCGCCACCAGGCCCTCTGGCCACCACCAGTAGGCAACGGGTGAAGTGTTTTGCCCAAGGACACAACGACTGAGACTGTCCAAGCTGGGGCTCGAACCAGCAACCTTCCAATTACAAGACGAACTGCCAACTCTTTGAGCCACAATCGCCCCAATAATTAAGAGATATTTAAAATGACTTCAGACAAATTAAAACAAGTTAACCTTGTAGTTGACATCTACAGCGTTAACTGGTTTTAGCTAAACCGTTTAAATTATACTTAATTGACCTTTTAATCTGGGCTTCGGAAGCACAGTGTTGAGACACATGACTGTATCTAAAATTAATGCACAAAAACGTCTCCGTGGTGGATCATTCTCAAAAAATAAAAAATAAATGAAGAGAGGAAAAAAAAAATCAAACAGATAAGGCTGTAAGCTCTGAGTCACCTCAAATGCCATTTCAATCTGAAAAACCCTGGCCTGATGTCACCCACCTTTAGGTTCTGTCCGTCAAAGGGCAGGGACCCGCTGACAAGCGTGTACAGAATTACCCCCAGGCTCCAGATGTCCACCTCTGGACCATCATACTTCTTCCCCTGGAAGAGCTCCGGGGCAGCATAGGGCGGGGAGCCACAGAACGTGTCCAGTTTATTACCCGCCATGAACTCATTACTGAAGCCAAAGTCGGCTATTTTGATGTTGGAGTCGGCGTCTAGAAGCAAGTTCTCCGCCTGCAGCAAACATCGTAGACAGTGGAAAACTATGAATATAGACAAGGTGCATGAACTCTATCATGTGTAACTGATTATTATTTTGAATCTGTATAACACACTTTGGGTCTAAATTAACCTTTGTAGCTTTAAAAATGTTTCAGGTAATTCAGTTACCTGTAAGTAATGGACACAGACATCTTTAAGAGTTCTTATCTAAAAGGAAGACTTTCAATATTTTGTGCCAAGATACTGGGTAATCACCTTCAAGTCTCTGTGAACAATGTTCTTCTGATGACAGTAGTGCACCGCTGAAACAATCTAAGTGAGGAGACAGAAATACAACATGAGCTCAAACAAGAGGACATAACTCAACCTAACGTTGTTCTTTCAAATGAATGTTTCCTATAACACAAGCTCAATTCACAAATGGCAATGCCCACTTTCTAAACTAAATTCATAAATAAATTGATTAATATTTAAAATTGAAAGACTGGATTCTTTCAGTGTAGTTGTCACTGCTGTTTGTTTTTTTTATTTACTGCAGGATTTAGTGTAGTTGTGCATCGGGTTTAGGCTGTGACACACTCAGACATACAGGTGAGGCCAGCTGTGGAGTTTCACTGACCTGTCTGAACTTGGCTCTGGCCTCTTTCTCCTTCATTCTGCCATGAGCCACGAGGTAGTCGAACACTTCCCCTGGAAAAACAAACAAACAAACAAAAAAAATAAAACACCATTGAAAATGTTCAGTATTTAAAGTGGGCGTGGAAGTCGCCAAGTAACTTTTAAAGACTTGCTTCTCGTTCTTTTCTGAATGAAGACCGCAGAGCTGCAACACTGCTGCTCCACCTGCAGCACTGATGTGAATTCATAAAGTCTTTTTCTTTACTGCGCGTTCACCTGGCAGAAGCTCGTTTTAGAGCTTGAGCTCAAGTGGGCCGGACTGTTAAAGGCACTATTCTTATTTAATGAACCACCCATCTACAAAGATTAAGAACGATTAAAAAAAAATTAGCGCTACTTAAATAATTCTCAATTTTTTTCAACATTCAATTTACTATCATCAGACTGCATTAAAATTTAAGGATTATAGTGAGTGGGTTTACAAATCTGTGAAGGATACAAAAATCCTTCAGGAAGGGAAAAGATTTGTAAAATTTGACAAATCAAACATGGGTTTCCTGCTGTAGTGACTCTTTGAGAATAAGGGACCAAAAGCAGCATCAGTTTTTTTGTACAAAGTTATTAATTCGAGTTATTAAATTCTGCAATTTTCCCATATTGCAAATCCATCCAGAGATTGGCAGGCCGGTTTGTGGACCTTGGGCCAACTCCTGTTTTAGAGCATTTATGGCCATGTTCAAATACAAAAAAAACTTAATTGCAGCAATATTATAAATGTCAGAATTCAAAATCAGTGAATGCATGTGTATGTAGAGGTGGGTGGGTAACAGGAAAATAAAATCTGATTGCTATATTTCTAGGGCAAGATGCATGAAAAAAATAATATAAGCAAAGTACTTGGACGCGTTATATTCGAGAAACATAAAGTATGAAATCCTTTTGTTTGCCCGTCCTCCCTCCAAACATTTAATTTGTTAAACGATGAAGCAGGCTGACGCTGAGCTGATCTGAGCTGCATGTCCGCTGGTGAGCTGATGCCTCCTTATTAGGCATTGGAAGTAAGAGATCACACAACATACAGAGAGAGCAGCGAAGAGAGATTAAGGGATCACGAAGACAGAAGAAAGAAAAATAAAGACGCTGCAAAAATAGATCAGTGCCTGGGAAACTGCTGAACAACGCCTGAATGCAAGATGAATAGAAGAACAGCTCAGAAAAAGACAGAGGACAAAACATTCAAGTAGTAAAGCAGAGCAAGACCTCACTAATGCAAATGGAGTATATACCCTAAGTTACTTATCTCTTTGGTTGGACTGTACAGTTCAGAAGTAATGAAGCTAATTGGCACCAATCTATACTTGGCAATGCAGATGAGGGAGGTGATGGTGTCACTCACCTCCGCTAGCGTACTCCATAATCAGGTAAAGTGTCTTCTCTGTCTCAATCACCTCAAATAACTGGACTGTAATACACCGAGAAAGAGATGTTAACACTAAGGTCACTGTGGAGAGACACATGTACAACAAAAAGTTGTGTTAGCTGACTCACCTATGTTTGGATGGTTCAGAGTTTTCATGATGCGTACCTCTCGAAACACCTGAAAAGGAGAGAATGTAAGAAAAACAAATCTCAAATGGATGCATGATGCAAACATATGTAAAGGGATGAAGGTCATTTAAACTGCTGCCCTTGGTCAATCGTGGCATGAAACTAATACCAGAGTAGGAGCTGCTTATTTGTAGAAGAACACAAAATAAACTATGGGAAAAATAACCACAGCTTCATTCATTTTAAATGAACTGTTTAACCCGTCATAGAGACAACGCACATTTAATGAGGATGCAGAGGAAACCGTCAGAATCGCAGCTATTTTTTTATAGATTTCACAATAATAAAGTTATAAAAGAAGACATAGGAATTAAAACTACATCAAACTGGATGAATTTAATCTACAAATGAATCTGTTTCAAAGTGCTGCTTTTATTTTGTTTGTAGTTGAATTGAGTTTAGGTCAAGAAGAGGGGAGGAATTCAGGTATAGCCATCATTACTCTAATTAATTCTCCAAATGAACAGTTAGTTCATACAGTTCACAGCTGGTGCATATACTGCTACCTTCATTCATCTCATCCCCCCCACCCCCACCACACACACACACACACACACACACACGCTCATCTTTCTGACCACCTCTAGTTCCCGGGGTCACCCAAGGGAGCGTCCCACTGATGCTAGGCTGACAATAACGCCTCCTCTCCTGGGTGGCTTTCCCTGAGGACCCTCCCTACCCCCTCCCAATCCATCACTGAGCTCCAGACTGCTGCCTCATCCTGCCACTCTTACGCAATCACCCTCTCTCTCTCTTTCTTTCTACTTCCATCTCATTAAAGTAATGCATTTCACTGTGAACACCATTTAAAAGATTGCAGAGAGAAAGTGCCAGGACTCACAGTGAGACATCCCAATGGCGAGTCGTAAATTTTTTTAAAACACTCATTTCACCACAGAAATGAATCAACATCAGAGAAAACTTCAAACAAACCACCTGCACACAGCCTCTGCTGTGTTGAACCGAACAAATGTAATTAACTCCATTCATCAATCATCAGTTAGGCTTCATTTTGTTATTCGTGACAAAATGAGGGATTCTAACCATGAAGGGGAAATGGGGCTTCACTGGCAGGAGCGTCACAATGGTGTGTTTCAGCAGTAAACAGAAAAAAACGCCCCCAAACAAATAGAAAATGAGGGAAATAAACAATGCACATGAGATTAGAGGTGAGGAAGAAACAGAGGGATAGAAACATATATATCTGTGTTTGTGTCATTTTTCCCTCTTCAGAGCGCTGCTGCAAACCTGTCTCATTAAAAATTCTTTGAGAAAATATTACACATGAGTGAAAAAAGTGAAAGCACAGAAAAAGAACAAAAGACAGAGAGAAAAGCCGGTGAAAAGAACCAGAATACAAAACCAGGAATGCTCCGATGCCTTCATTCTGGTCACAGAACCTCAGCTGCCCTGGGAAACACGCTCCTCCCTTATCTCGCCCTCTCTCTCCAACTGTTCACAGAACAGAAAAGTCAACGCGACTCATGTTTTCACGTCATCCTTAGGCTTACGCTTCCATATGTTTATGCTGGAATCTCTGCATCTTCTCGTCTGACAATACATAATTAAACAAAGGATATTTTAGATGACATACCGGCTATTTTCTGCAAATATGAATACACGTATAATTTGAAATTTTGGCTAGCCCTTTTGTTTGCCCTGGACACAGAACATTTAAAAACCACTGGACTATGTGAATACTTTGCAATGCTACTGTATAGACAGCAGGTTGTTGGCAAAGACAGAAAAACAGCCACTGTGGCAAGTACTCCTTTCTGCCAAGTGAATACTCACAGTACTGTCATATTACACACTAAACAATGGGGTTCTACACATAAATCTTTAACAGACAATCGTTTACTTACAAGAAAGAAAAAAAAAATTCCAAATTTAAAGCCATTATTTATCCAGTATATCCTGGGATTAGTCTGTACACATGTATATACACACGATGCGTATTCACAGAAATTCAACTTTACAGCATCTTATTTCAGACTAGATGGCAGCTGAGTATAATCTGTAAGAGCGGCAGCAGCTTTTAATATGAGATAGTCTGCTTTTCTGTCTGCTTTAAAATATAATCAGACTTTTTCTTGAGTCACGTGTTCAAAGAATTCTCATCCAAGAGGCTGCTTCACTTCTAAAAACAAATCGTTGAGAGTCTCAGGTATTTAACCCATAGTCGGGGTTGTCCCCTTTGGAGGTGGTCCTGAGGGTCATCGACCCGCTATCGATCATCTGAGTCGTCACATGAGCCAAGGTGTTAAGCTCTCAAGACTACTTGACCTGGTAGTCTGAGAACCTACACAGGCATGTGTTCATGGAATTTGCAATCACATTGTAATAAAAACCATTCCCCAATGACATTACAGTCACCTGAGGCACCAGTGCTTTACATGCCAGTACCTGTGTATGTTTTTTTTTTCTCAACATGATCAGAGAGATTCCTCGTAGCCAGTGGACCCAAAAGAAAATAAACACTTTGGTTTGCCTACATAAGAACACATCCTGTCACAGACTGATTTGCATTAGAGCAGCCAACATGGAAGCTTCATGTTTGGTGCCGATTGGTCAAAAGTGTGACAAAGAGCTAACGGCCAAGATGCACAAAGTGGTGTGCTTGCTGAAAGACTTTTAATGATGCTAAATTCATTCATATAGCACTGTTGAAAACTAATTTAAGAGTTTACGCTTTGACACACAGGAAAAAGCTGGATTTGAATCTCAAACAGAAAGTCAGATATTAAAGGAAAAAACAAGATGCAATGACAGTAAACAGAGTTTAAAAAAAACAACATGAATAAAACAATAAAACACCTAATAACACTAAATCATAAACACATCTGAAATTTCACATCGCAGATTTAGTCGACTTCTGCCTTTTCAGTTTAAAACAGCTGTAAACACACATCAGTTTTGGATCCTTGGTCACACAGAACAAGTCACCTTAAGATAAAACCAAGGCTGTGACACCAACTGATTGAAAAAAAGCAAAATGACAGACTAATCAATAGATAATGAAATGCAGCTGCTAACCGATTTATATTAATGATTTGAAGAAACAGCTCTCAGATGTTAACATGTGTGGCAAAGAGCCATGCTGTGTAGGAGAAGCATTCACACATTAGACCCACAGAGGATGTTCTCTGGCTTCTAATGTGTTATTAACACGGGTTTCTCTTCTTCTGTTAGCTTTTTATCCATCCTGTGCTCCTAAAATGGGGAGCTGCGTTGTCATAAACACAGACACAGTGGGTCCAGTGGGAGTGTGCGTAATTGAATTAGGTGCACGGTGCATCAGCTGTTCTTCTGAGCTTTAAGAAGTATTATCAGTTAAGCCTGTCCTCCCTCACCGCCCTCTCCGGCACACTCATTCACCTCTCTCCTTCTCCTCCATACTCAACTAACGCTCGCTCTCCCACATTTTCTCTCCTTGTTCCTGCCCGCTCGGTCTTCTAAGTGAGAAATCAATCTGTGAGCACTGCTTGCTGAGATGTTGCATATTTAAAGATGTGAGTGACATCTGGGAATCGTTACCAAAATGGGGTACGTGTGAAAGGAGACCTTAGCAGCTGGCCAGGAAATTGTTGAGTCACCAGTATTGATCTATTTAATCCTCAGCTCATGCTGCTGTAGGGGCAATAATGAAGATTCTTATTGCACTTTAGGTCCATTTTGAAGATTACTAAGAATTAGTGTAATGTTTATAAAGGTTTTTTAGATTGTGATTAAATGCATAATTAATTTCAATATTTGTGTGCCTTCTTAAATTCATACTCCCTTTAATCACTTCCTGGTTCTCTCTCACGGTGATGGCTCCGCGTCACAGTTGCCATGCAAACCCAGGTAATAATCCCTGGGCCTGGATCTCCTGCAGCCCAGGGGATTGTGGGAAGTCATGTGAAGACACAGACCCACAGCTACTGCCACATGTGGTCCTTTTATAGCAAAATATTGATTGCGGGTTCGAAAATCTTCAGGTTTAGAAAACGAATTGTTCGCCAAATGCAGATATTTACAAGGGAAATTAATCGGCTCGAGAGGAAACACTAACCTGGCAGTGTTTTCTGCATTCCGAATGCAGCCTTCACTTTCCCTGCCTTCTCCTTTTTTTTCTAAGCAGCTTTATCTTCTTCTTAAATGTATTTCTGTATTTTCTGTCACCCTCTGAACCCCCTTCATTTCTCTCTCCTTGCCAGGAAACAGAATTCAGTGTTGCTTTTCTGAGGATGACCGACTGCTGCAGATTTTTACTCGTCTCTTTCTCATAATGTGAGGAGTACCGCACAAGTTTGATTCATGTGTCTGGTCTGCCAAGTCTATTAACCTTTGACCAGTTCATCCATGCCGGGTGTCCGTTTTTCCCGCCTAACCATCCAGACAAGTATGCCCTCACAAACACACAAAGAGTTAGCGAAGGAGCAGAAAGAAAACAAGCAAGCTGAAATAGAGAAATGAGGTATTGATAGCTGGCCCCTCCACATATTCACTGCAGGGTATAAAGTTTAACACACAAAAGAACTCAAACCATGAAACACACTTCTCATCAGCTGAAGCCAATCACAAGACCAGAGAATCTGAAGGGGGGGGGGGAAGAGACTGAAAGACAAAAAGCAGCAGAATGATGGTGACAAATAAACTCTCCACTCCCACATCAGAGTACTTGTTGTGAATAACCCTCTGTCTGTGAGTGTGTGAACGCTCTGAATGAGAGAGCCCTGCTCCTAAGCCCATGAAACACGGGCGTCAGTCTGTTGTTGGGAACTATTCACGCTAAAACTTAGCATGATGCATCGTCTGTACGTTTGTGTGTGTTCTGTCGTGTACCTGTATGTCATTTATATAGCTTTACGTAATCTGCAGTTCAGCTTGCATGTTTACATCTTATTATTTTATACTGACATCCATTAACGTGAGCTGTCCGTGTGAAATAAACACATTTAAAAACTGCATTTGCGTGACGCCCACAGGCTTTTAGGCACCAGCCCTCTTCAAACAAAAAACACAATTAATGCCATTTTGCCCTTCGGCACGGTACAGTTCGATCAAAGGCAGTCCATGTGCACAAAACACTACAGATCATTTGGTGTTCCTGTTGTGTTAGCAACAGTTTGCTGAGATACCGCTGCTGCTGATTTATTAAAAAGACATTTTAGCCTGGTAGCTTAAGGGGAACTTATTTTACAAGCTCTTCTAACTACTTTTATTCCTGATTGGCTGCCCCTCGTAAACAAAATTTTTGGTCATTATAAGAGATAAACTTTGGGGGGGGGGGGGTGTTGTGCATGTTAGCTTTAAAGGCTGAGAAAACAGTTGATGAAATTCATTTGAATTTGTACCCTTTTAGTTGTTGCTGTGTTGATGCATATAACTGATATGTTGAGCTTACTCGCTTGTATTGTGTCAGTTGTATTTGTGTGATTTTTTTTTTTTTATGTTCACAACTGTGTCGAAATCTCTGCTTGTCCTCTTGGCCGGGCCACGCTTGGAAAAGAGTCGAGACATTTACCTGCACTTCACCTGAAAGCTTCACTACACAGACGTAAAGACAGGAAAGTGTTGACTCCAAGTGTTTTCTCTTTCAGATGAAGAAATAATAATAACAATAACAACAACAATAATAATAATAATAAAAGCATAATTTCAGATCTGGATTGCTAAACATGTCTATAAACAATCTCAACTTTGGACCTGATAATGTGATTTGCTAGAGACATTTTAAATGACGTTTATCCAAACATCTGAGAAAAAGCCTGAAGCTAATGAAGCACTTCAGCATGCGTGGCTGCTTGTCTAGCACTATTTACAGCAAACACTTTTTGTTTTGGAGCAGTCTAATAAGCTGCACTGCTAAAGGGTTTTGTCTCTTTTACTTATTGTCAGGGAACATTTGCATAAATGCTTGACCTTATGTATCACTGATCCTGAAGGAAAAGCTCCCACTAAACTCCTGCTAAATGAACACCTCCCAGTCCCCCCCATTCACTTAATGCATGGCAGTAATTGGAGCTCTCAGGGCTGTTGATAAGAGAAGATGAATCATTAATGAAGAGAAGCTGGAGTTAAATTCTGGCCTTTTACTGCTTGGTGTTTGACCCAGATCACAGGAATCCTGGCTCAGCGCTAATAAAAACAGAGACATATAGTTTTATAGATGTTGTCTGAACCAGACACAGTAAGCTGAGGGAGAGCACTTGTGAGAAAACCTTCTGCTTTTGGTCTGCCCGCCCTCTTGTGCCTTTATTGTCTAATTATTCCCATCACAGACCGGCACAATAACAACAATGCATACAGCAGCAACAATATGATTATGCGCAGACACCCACACAGGGACAATATGCAGCGTAGCAATCCAGATAATGGCATTACACATGCATACAAAGGCAGCGCAGAGAGTGTTTTGGACTGTGGGTTTATCTGCGTGTTATAACCCATGTAGTCTTATACAAACACCGTCAGCTGTGCTCTGTATCTGGTCTTTCTTAGGGTCCCTGCTCCTGCTCCAGTGCCTCCAAAGCCACCCCCCATCCCTACATGACGGCCTCTTTTGTTTGCCTGTCTGGAATTTAGCTCCTGGCTAAAGGGGCCTGGGCAAGGGAAAAAACATACTTTACAGCATTAGATAGTGGCCCAACCTCTTTCGTATATGCACAAACAGTTACTTTACTTTTTGCACACTCACAAAGTTGAGCAGCTGCCCACAAAATTCTCCTGTTCTCAAAGTAACACCAATCTTTTTTATGAGGCCCTGCATAGTCTAGCAGATTATCCAACGACACACACCACAGGGGAAGCGAGGACAATAACACTTGATCTTGTATGTTGCTATTAGAGCCCAAAGATATGAACACAAACACAAGACTGTTTGGAGTCTATTGCCAAAAACTCACAAGAAGATTCATCTAAAAATCATTGGAAGACTGTCTTCTTTTCCAGCCAATGTGCAGTTTTAAATGTCTGTAAATGTGCTGCTACACTCAGTCTGGCATCATGATTTCCACCTCATTATGTAATCTCTTCTAAGACCATAAACACCCCAAACTTTGAACTAAAACAAACTGTTTACAGAGTGTGCAGCTTTGTAATTTGGAAAAGCTCTGCAGAGAAGCAACACTGGCAGAGATCTGCACTCTGCTGAAGGCCACAGCCTGCGGGTACAACAACAGAAGATAATATCCAGATTTATAATATTAACAATAACCACACACTTTATTTTTATAGCACTTTTCTTAAGAAAGGTACAAAATGCTCCACAGAGAGTAACTGAAAATAAATTAAAAACACCTAAAAACAGTAAGAAGACATCCTGGTATATAACGGTTTAGGAAGCAGTGTTCAAATGTTTTTTGCCTAACAGCACATTAACATATCAATGCCTCTTCAGGTAGTTATGCATCTGATTCTGATGAAATCTGAAGCTGTTCCTTTAATCCTTTTGCTTATCATGCCTGCATCAGTCATGTGGTTGATCTGTTGTGTGTCAGCTGCAAGTGAGAGTGGAAATTTGGCAGTTCTCTAGAAGCAGGATACGCTTTTTAAAGTCTCACAACATGACAGTGCCTATGTCCCTGTACTTTTAAACAAGTGTACTGTAGAGCTACAGATGGCAGAGAGTACAGCTGTGATTACAGTAGAGCTACTACTGCAACACACCGCCTGGGGAGAAAGGCTGGAAAAGTGGGACGCAGTGTTACAGTAAAGAGAACAAAATAAAGAGATGACGAAGAGGAGAAAAAAAGAGAAAATGGAGCGGCGGGGAGAAGAGAGAGGTAAGTGGAGCATAAAGCTACAGTTGACAAAACATAGATTGAGGCACCGCAGCGCGAGCTGCGAGGAAGACCGAGATGAAGCGAAGAGCTTTCGTGGAGAGAATTAAACAGTTGGAAGAAGCCGGTGCGCATTTCTATTTCAACTCAACTGTGAAGACGACAACTTCTGAATATTAATGCTGTGAAAATTAAAATGCAAATTGTGTGCTTTTCCATTAGGTACACTAAAGCGAATCAATCGATCTTCCATGAAAGACCGATTAATATTGACAAATATTCTTCACTGTGAGCTGCGGATGTTTACTTATTATTTTAAGGATGACATATTGGTGAAGGTTCTGACATGTTCTAGTTTCACAAAGACATTCGTCAAACTTAAACCATGTAAACTGGTGAACCCCATTATTCAGCTGATAAAATTCTTGTTTTATCCATAAAAATAATGAAAAACATATACAGCGATTCCCGTTTTATGTGTCACTCCATGGAAAAATCAATCAGGGCCTCCAACTTGATGTCTTCATAATCAGTAAAACCACTTCAAGTTACAATCTAAGGCTAAATCCATAACCAACTCTGAACATCAATATCATGGGTATATCACAGTTTTGATTTAATGCACCAAATTTAACATCTATGACGCAGAATAACAGAAACCCTGGTACCCTGAATGTTTGATGTGTCTTTGAAAATTCCCTGTGGAGAATTTAAAAAGGTGCATTATAGGTAAAAACGCCTAAAGATCCTAGCACCAGATGTGATAAGTGGCTGATCAAAACAAGTTCCAGCATATAAAAGGTCTTCTTTTTAACCTACATTATGATACCTGTGGATATTTGTTGTATTTAGGAAGTTATGAGGGGTCAAGAGTGCTGATAAAAAAAACAAAAAATTTAAAAAGTACCAAAGGTTCTACCCCTATGATTATGAACACCTGTAAAAGTTAACAGTAAAATTTTATATTTGATAACAACACAGCTGTCTAACCCAAACAAAGTTTGGCTTGTTACTAATTTACTGATACGACTATAATTGTTTTTTTTTTTAAATCACAAGCTGGAGCTTTATATTATATAAACATAACATTGAAATAGATCTATAATGAAATTCAACACTTTTTCAGCCCTAGTTTCAGCCCACAGAGAAAGTGATAACTGGAGAAAGGGACAGGCAGTGAGTGAGTGAGAGGAAAAGTGGCAGACAGACACAGACAAAGAGATGGAGAGTGACAGTGTCACCTGGCAGCATGCATAGTGTCCTACACCAACTACAATAATGCTGACAGGACAGGCTGTATCGGGGCATACAACTGCGCTATGCAGCACTACACCACTACCAGGCTGCAGAATACACACACACACACACACACACACACACACACACACACACACACACACACACACACACACACACCTGCTAAAACCAGGATCTGAGATTCAACACTTGAAGAGCAGATTAACAGCGTGATTAAATCAGCATATCACCACTGGAACCGAAGGCAATTTCTGGTCTGAGAAAAACCTGGCCATTCTCATGACTGCTGTTCAGCAAAAGCACTGTCTGTGTTCTCAGAGGACACACACAACACACAAACTCATCCCCTAGATTCACAGTCTTTTTCACCGCATTGAGCAATTATTTGCGGCCCCTGAAAAAAAGGTTTTAGTCAGAGGCACAAGGAAAACCACCAGCGGTCGAATAAAATTATTTTTTCCACCAGCTTTTGCTAAGAAAGGTGTTATATAAATACAAATAATGTACATTTTTTAAAAACAAAAAAGAAAATTCACCAATTTCTTAACAGATGAATTTTACGGAGTAATTGCCTTTAATTACTGAAAGAGGACTGGAAGTCGTGGGCTTGGGTTGGGATGCCAACTAACTTTTCTTACAAACACGTATGTTTTCATTTTGTTGACAAGCGGAGAAGCAGCGTCATCAATCAGTCATCCTGGCCAGTATCTAGGCCAGGTGGACCAATAGTCACCCACAGCCATACGTCACCAGTAACACAACTTTGTGTTATCAGTTGAGCCAAACCTAGCTTGGACTAGTTACCTAACCAGCTGAGAATTCATCAATAGGCCAGCTCTGTATGTGCGTTTGTGGTGCAGTATTGATCCAGATGAGGTGAGAGTGTGTGCTTTCTGCTGTGAAGTGCGTAATAAAGTAAAGTCATAATTGGACAAGGACAAAGGTTGGTCAGCAGGGTTGAGGCTGCACAAAGAAATCCCTTGTTAAACTCCGGGAACGGTTCTTACAGCTGTGAGTCCATCACACAAATACGCAAGGTTAAACCTGCAAATGACAAAATGAACAGCCAGAAAAACCTGCAGCAAATCTGGGAAATAAAAGCTTGTGGTACAGCTCTGCGTTTTTAGTCTATTAAAAGGATTTCCTGCTTCAGATGTCTGAAGGTGAATAAATAAGTAGCACGTTTCTTTAACCAACTAACATTTCTTGAACAAAACAAACAAGAACTAGCAACATGTTTTACAACCCATAGTATTTTTTTATAGTACGCATTGTATTTTTGAAATGACAAGCGTTTAATTAGGCCATTTTCACACATGCACTGACTTGAATTTCTCTAGACAATAAATGGTGACGCTGCATGTGAGACCAGATATTCAACTGTCTTTAGCCTGCCGGCTTCATACTACAAAGTCCATGTGATGTCTGATTGATTGTCTGATGAATTCACAGCCAGTGGTCCCAAAATAACCCACACCTAAATCAAACGGTTTCCATTGGTGAGAAAAGATCTGATGTTAACTATCTGCTGGCTAAATGTGGGAAAGCAAAGCTGATTCAGCTGCCACTGTCTGGAGTTCACGTGTGAAAAGCGCATATTAGTACTAGATGCAACCAATAACTGAACCAATGTCTAAACCACAGTCTAACTTTATTGTCTGACATTAACAGAGGCAGTAAAAAATATGGACGTGGCCTCTGGGTCTGAAAAAATAGCCAACGCTTAAATGTTTTAAATCTGCATTTTGTTTTTTAAAGTGACCAACAGGGGGCGATTGATACGGTTGCACAAACACTTCCAGTCGTATACAAATCTATGGAAAAACAGCCCTGGGCTCCTTTGCTCTCTGACCTTGGTAAACAATCTCCTGATGATTTATGGGCTCAGTCACGACTTTCAGGTTTTATTGAATAAAACATGAAGCTAATTTTGTAAATTAAAGTCATTACTGGAGTCAGAAAGGAGGAATATTTCTGTATGCTGATTGGTTAGTCAATGGTGGAAGTTCACACTTCATTAACCACTGGGTGACGTCACAGCAGTTACCCAATCAAGCTTTAGTGTTTCATGTTAAGCCTAAGATATTATGACAGTGGAGGTATGATACTGTGGTCCAGTGAATAATGATTAATTTTATTGCTCAACTATATAAGAGACTCACCTTAAATTACAGGACAGGGGAAAAAAAACCCAAACCCCCCCCAAAAAAAAAAAAAAAAACACAAAAAAAAAAAAAAAAAAAAAAAAAAAAAAAAAAAAAAAACAAAAAAA